>JAXGGA010007389.1:0-63038 GCA_038373865.1 Uloborus plumipes
GTTTTTCCTAAAATAAGGCACAATAAAATAAATTGCAAAGAACTACACCACCTTTACAATGAACTACATCTCTGTTAAATGGAATTTCTGTTCTAGCTGAACATAAGACTAAGATGATTATACTTCAGAACAGAAAAAATATTATGATTCAAATTCAATCAATTTTCTTATTACTCTATTTCACATTTTTTGTTTCACTTATTTTTTTTTTCTAGAAATAATGTTTCGTTTCGTAAAATGTTACTCCCAGCAAGAATACGGGACTTTAGCCGTCCCGTATCGAGGCTGTCCGGGACGCGGGGCAGTTTTTAAAAAACAGGACAGTCCCTTGAAATCCGGGACGTCTGGCAACCCTGATACAGTGGAACCTCAGTTACTCGACATTCCATGGGACCACAAAAACATGTCGAGTTAAGTGGATGTCAATTTACCGAGGTTCTCTAATGTCAACTATTGGAGAGTTTTCTGCATCGCTTATTTACTAGTGCTTATCATTCACATTATAGAAATTACTTCCAACATTTTTTTTTTCGTTTCTTTCTTTTTTGAGAAGTATGTAACAAAATATACTTTCAAATACCTTGTCAGAAATAAGTCCATAATTTTTGAGAAGAGATAATATCTCTATGTCAGTCAGGTCGATTAAAGAGAAAAGTTCTCCTCACACTTGTTTGAAAAATGTATGTCTTGCTGCACTTCCTAGCCCTGAGACTCCTCTAATAGCACAGAGTGTGGTAACTGACTCTTCTGGGTGCAAGGGAGATATTCAAAAAATAACTTTTTAAAAACGATTTTTTTCGAAAAATAATGAATTGTTCCACTCAGAAATTCTTAGAACCAGTCAATGTGAAAGAATATTGGTTTCAAAAAAAGAGCTAAAGTAGAAAGTGAATGTCGACCGATAGAGGTTCTTGAAAATGTGTGTCGAGTTTAAGAGCTTCTCCCCTATTGAAATCAACGTTGGACCAACCATTGAAAAAACTAAATGTGGACTTACTGAGGTTGTCAAGTTATCCATGTGTCGAGTTACCGAAGTTCTACGTTATTTCATTTCAAAACGTAATTTTTTGGCCTAAGAAATCATATACGTGTGTGTGATCTCTAATGAAAGATCTTAGAAAGAAGTCACGCATAAGTATATAGTTTCTTAAGCAAGAAAATGTTTATGTATTACGTTCTTACTTCTTTTTACACAGTAAAAGAATTACAGTCCACTCCCGATTATCAGGGGTCGGATTATCCGGTGGTCTTTCAGTTTTTTTCTCTTTCTTTCTTTTTTTTCTTCCTGTGATTTATTGAATTCAGAAAAATAGCACCCATTTTAACCCATTAATGCCTGGCTTTTTCCCCCAAAGATATTTTGTATGCTGGTACTGCACAAAAGATACTTCTGACACTATTTCTGCAGTTTATTACGCAAATGAAAAAAAAAAAATTCCTCAAAAAACACTATTATTTATCCATGTCCCTAGATTTTCTACGTTTCGAGTTGTCCACTCTGTTACAAGCCTTTTGTAAATAAAATAAACAATTGCATTCAATCTGATAGATTTTTTAAAAAATATAGGTAGTATAACTGCCGTGATTAGCTTGCTACGTTGAATTATGTAGTCAACAACCAGGGTGAGCTTAATTCTTTACTTATGGTAGTTAATTTGAACTGTTGGATGTCCACTATGTTACAGTCGATTTCATGACGAAAATAAGAGATTTTTTCTTGAAATTGCAGACAGACTTACAGTTTTAGGCTGTTTATTCCACTTTATGCTTGATCTGTGATTCTACCTTTTCTTTGTGATTATAAAGAAATTTTTAAAGGCTTATTTGTCCACTCTGTTACACAAAGTGATCAAAATATTTGAAATCCTTTCATAATTGAGTCATCTACTAGTTACTTACACTTCATCATACACAAATAAATAGAAACTCAATAAAAAAAATATGATTAGTTGTGGAAATTATTTAAATAGATAATCTTAAGTAAAGAGTTTCAGACATGATTTGTACCATTTTCGCTGGAATGACCCATGTGCAATTGTGCATATGTATCTCAATAACTCAAAAACTATTCCGCTCCATGCTTTATCATTTTTTCTAGATAAGCCAGAATGTCCACAAGACTTGAAAAATTCTTTGTGAAGGAACAAAAGGGCGGGGGGGGGGGGGGACACAACACGAAGAAAAGTTACTAAAGCTTGACCACGGAAAGAGGGCGGGTGACCTTGACACGAAAACGGACCTCTCCATTTTATAATAGGTAGTATCAGAAAAATCAACATCGGGCTGTAGTAGCCCGATCGGTAAGGCGTCGGACTCGTAACCGGAGTACCGAGTCCGACTTACGAGTGCGATTCGGCTTACTCATCCCGTGTTCGATCTTAAGCCGATCAAAGATCCATTGTCGTTACTAATGGTGGTTGGGTAGCGTAAAATAAGGGTCATGGTCACAAAGTCCTCCAAGTGAAACGATACCTCTGAGAGTACCAGGGGTCTGCTCGGCCCTTGGTCTGGATCAAAAGAACAGAGCGCTCTGAGCTAAATCGGACTTTCACCTAAATGGTGCTCGTAAAAACGGAAGCCGTACTTATTCCGCCTTAAATCGGGTAGATATGTCTACTCGGACTCGGGTACCCGACTGGTTTCAGAAACAACAGAGAAATCAACTTTTATGAACTAACGAAGTAAGAAATTAATTTTACTGACTGAAGCTACCTATTTTAAAATTAAGTGATCCATTTTCCCCTCAAGGTCACACGCCATCTCTCCGTGGTCAAATTTTACCAAGTACTATGTTAGAAGCAGGTTACACGGTGCGACATTTGTTTGTTTTACAGCCGCCATTATCCAGGGACTTCAGCGCCTTCTATAGTTTATCGGAGTTGTGAAAAAACAGAATGATCGATGCATGGTTCATATTGTCTGCATGAAGTTTATGCATTTCAATTGCAAGGCTAAACTCAGACAGCGAAATTTCAAACAAATTCTCAACACTGCTAAATAAAAATATGCGGCGTTTAAGGGTTACAAGTTTCAAGAACACGCCTTTGGAAACAGGAAAAAAAAAAAAAAAAATGCAGGAAGCTTGGAAATGATTCCCTATAAATATCCTGGGAAATACTATTCCAAAGTTCTTAAAACGACTCTAATTTTGCATTTTAAATGAATAAAACTTTATTTTTTATTCATTTGGCTTGTGTTGAAAAACAAATCAAAAACACCAGTGCAATAGTTTAAATTGTGTACTTTGGACGATAATTGTGAACATTGTTTTGACGAACTGGTTAATTATCCCCGAATCTCCTTTGTCGCTGCCGGAAACAAGCAGCGAAGCGGGTCAAGTCGTCAAAGAAAGTGCCTCTTAGTTGAAAAGTTTGAATACAACATAATGGATCTGGCAAATTTATGTTCACATGGAAAATTCATCAGAATAAACACAGGGATCATAATGCTCCACAAAGAACGAATTTCATCTCCCTTGAGAATAAGTTGTTCCATGTTTTCACCATCTGTTCTTTGGGCTCAGTTCATTACACCAGCAGATAATTACAAACCAAAATTGTTTCATTTAATAGAAATTGTAATAGAACATTAAACGGTGTAATTCAGCTTTTGTTATTCGAGGGTTTGTTCTAGTTAAATACATTCACTTCAAACTCAAAAAATGTTTTATTTTAATAACGTTTGGTTTCGTTTATGTTAGATTAGTAGAGAAAATATTTCAAGTGGCACGAGAAAAATAAAAATTTGAACTATACATTTAGAAAAAAAAACATTGCTCCTTGTATTTTATCAGGGCTATAGAGTCGGAGACGTGGATTCGAAGTCGGAATTATTTGAGAATAAAGAAGTCGGAGTCGGAGGCTTTAAAATTCCAAGAGTGGGAGTTGGCCATTTTCCCCCACACTCCAAAATTCTGCCAGGGTTGCGGAGTCAGAGTTCAAGGTCAGACAGATTTTGGGGTTAAAGGAGCCGAGTCCAAAGTTCTAAAAAGTAAAGGAGTCAAAGTCGGGGAGCCGGCATCAATATTTTTCTTTATGGCTTCACAGGTCTGTGCAGAATAAAGGAAATGTATTGTATTCTAAAAAATAAAGGTACTTATCCGTTAGCCGGGCGCAAGCGAAATATCGCCAAATAATGTATTGCTAAATAATGTAGAATTCCTCCAAATTTCTTTCAACCATATTTGTTTACCGTTGAGCGTACTTTTGTCCTGTTGACGGATGGATTTGTCATTCGCTCAGCAACAATGGCGATTTTTGATTTTTCTTTTGCACCCGGCTAACGGATAAGTACCAAAAATTTTTTCACTCAAAGTACTTTCTAAGTTTTCATTTTTCTCAACGTTGTAACTATTTTTCGGCCTTTATATACGTACGAACGTATGTCCAACCGGAAATATCCATTTTGACTAACCTCGAATTAATTGTAACGAGTTTTCTAGTGATGTCTGTATGCACGTATATACAGTGCTGTATTTGGGAGGAAGGATACTTTCTTTGATGTAGTCAAAATATGGCAAATTTACTGTGTAGATTCATTTTAAACCACCATTTGAAAAATAATTGAAAATAAATTGAAGTTAGCTAAGTAATCTGACCTTATCTTTTTTTTACCCTAACAGAAATCCATCCACCATGAAAAGACAAGTCCATGTAAAATAGTCAATACTGCTGATGTCAATTTTAGTAAAACTGACTTTTCTGCATAGGCATGAAACAAGCTAGGAATTAAGAATTTCTTTGACTTCTTCTACACTTTCAAAAGTGTCATTATGTTGCATGTGTTTTTTACACTCTTCATGTGCTTTTGTTTTGTAATTTCAGGCCTCTAACGATAACAAAAACCTCAAATTTCTTTGAAATTAAAAGTGCCCTTTTCTAGATTTACCAAATTTTTATTGGTTCTAGATTTACCAAATTTCATTGGTTTCGAAAAATATCTAAGAATACATGAAAAACCAAAAAGTAATAGGAAAAAAAAAAAAAAAACTGCGTAGCATTTCGAAGAATTACTTCTGAGTTGGATCTTGGTCCAAGATAAACTGGTTTCAGATTCGAATACCTCAAGATACACCAATTAAATATCATGAAATTCGGATTGAAACCGGAATGAGTAGGATTTTTTAGATCGACATATGTCAACACGGACAACTTCGACTGAACATGCAAGAAACCTTTTAAAAACTCATTTCTTTCTTCATTTACATACTATCCATGAACGGCACTAAATCATTTCTCGCATAAACTACCCCTGTCCTGGACACCTGAGCTCATCAACGCCATGTTTCTCCCTTCCCACATTGATGTGGCTTTGCATAAACGAGCCACACCGCAATTGGGTGGCGTTTCCAGATACGAGGAACAAAATTCCGGTACACCTGCAGGTCATCCATGGTCCATGACCTCTACAAGATCGTCTGCACAGTCACACTATTTTATTTTTGTTTTCTTGGTGGCATCAGTTTTGCCGATTCTTCTTCTTGCTTGCTAAGCTTGATGGATTGCATTATGACTACTGGCTGAAATTTCGAATATTTCCATTTCAGGAAGCTGCGTCTGACCCTCAACTGGAAAAGCATATAATCAAACTGATGAAACGGCAACGGGGCAATGTCGTCTGAAACAGCAGTGTCAAAATAAGTCTATCGGAATATCGTATTTCAATCGCAAGCTCGTAGCTAACATTGAATCATTATTGTTAATATTTATTCATTTTTTTATTTCATAATGTGTAATTCAATGCTAGCAAACATTCAGCTAAAAAGTAACATAATGTAGGGCAATGTGAAATAGTTAAGATAAATTTTGCTCAAAAGGAAAAATATTGGAAATTTAATTTGAAAATTACAGAACACAACGAAACAATGTATTTTATAGTAAAACTTGTATTGAAAAGTTATTTTTAATTTTTAGCAGTAAATTTGTTTCTTAAAAAAATGGGGAAAAATTATCAATTTGTTCCACGCCATGGAGCAAAGTGAAACTTTGAAAATATTTCATTTGAAAGATTCTCTATTTGTTCATATAAAATATTTTTCTTCGAAAAAAGGAAGAGTGAATACCACAGTACAGGAATTAGTTGATGAACGATTAATTAATTCATTTACCCATGAATAGTTAGTGAAATAAGAAAAAACCGAATAAAAAAATAAATTAATGAAAGAACAAGTAAAAAAAATGAATGATTAAATAAATGTGTGAATGAACTGTTGATTGATGAATAAATAACTGAATAATTAAAAAACTACTAAAAATTTATTAATAAATGAGGAAATCCATGAATATGCAATCGAATGTAAAAAATGAATTAATAATTGAGTGGAAATAAAATTTTCCACTTTGCACAGATGCACAAAACGTTATCTAAATGCTAAAATTTTGCTTGTGTCTTATTTCTAGTTTGCTCAAAAAAGCTCCTAAAAAAGTCAAATTTAATGCTGCGAAGAGGGGGCTTGGTTTCTTTCATAAAAAGACGATACTCAATTACCTTTAAGCGAATAAGAGAGAGAAAGAGAGAGAGAGTAGACTGATGTTGGAGTTAAAAATAAGAGATATCGCGTGTTTCTTGCAGTATGATGACCGGGACAGTTAAAGTAAACAGCATGAAATAAACGTTTCAGTTAGGTTAGGTTTGACTCAAAGGATACGGATTTCATTTACCAATCAAGTTGCATTTCTGGAGGAAATTTGGTTCTTAGAAAAGTTTTAAAGTATTTGTTCGTATGTTCCCCTTCTTTAATAAAACAGAACGAATTTCATGTTTTTCAAGTATCTTAAGGTTTTGAAAATAACGCTAAAGTAGAAAAGCAAGAATATTTTTCAACTCTGTTGTCGCATTAGTAAGAAATTTCTATTTAAAATCGTGCAACAAAAGTATGTTATAAAAATGTTAAATGGAGGTACACAACGTAATGCTTCGAAATATTTTTGTATCAAATTTGGAGGAGTTCAGTCGAATTGTCCTTTTGCTATATTTTCCTTACTCAAGCGTACTCCACCATTTTAGTGCCTCGTCCACTTTCGTAACATAGATTTTATTGTTCCCCTTACTAACGCGCATTTAGCTTTTGTTATTGTTCAGTTTCCTCACAAAAAGTTTTTGCTCCAAATAATTGCATCTCACTTAAAACGTGATATGTTCAAACAGTGACGATAGGTACAGCATTAAGAGCAAGAATCTGAGAAACTGTCACGCCTAGCATTATGAGGCAATTCATGAAATCTCAGATTTTCTCCCAAAAATTACCAAATGTTTATTATACTATTGAACGACCAAATCCAGAATGTTTTGCTCTAAAGCTGAGTTGTTTAGTTTTTATAGACCCCTAAAGTTGAAGGTGCGGCATCAAAAATTAAGCGGATTTTCAAGACATGGAAGTTGCTGTGAGCCAAAACTCTTACCAAAAACTGTTAAACTCCAATTTTCTTTTTGTATATGGAATATAGAAGGTTCAAACTTTACAAATGAATGTTAAATTTGTGGTAAGTTGTTGCCGTAAGGTCAGTGAAGGCCCTCAAAACAAGGCATTTTTGACGTTTTTTAGCATTTATGAGGTCCAAAAACAGCTTGTACATTTCAGTTGGCACGGCAAAAGTAGTGTCGTTTGAAAGACCAGTGTAAGCACTTTAAAATAATGTATAAATAACGGAGGAAAGTTCAACGTGCTTTTAGTTGCGTAAGGCCGAAATATGAAAAATGTCATATTTTACCGATATTCAAACGGTCATAACTTCCTCTCCCAACAACATATTAAATATTTTTTTTGCCAATGTCATTCTCTATTCTTTGTCTTAACAGAACAGTTGAGTCTTTTGAGGCGAAATGTGAAATTTTTTTTACAAAAAATGCACAGAAAAAAATACATTTTTTGTAAAAAAAATTCTCATATTTCGCCTCAGAGAACTCAACTGTTCTGTTAAGACAAGGAATAGAGTATGACATTGGCAAAAAAAAAATTTCAATATGTTGTTGGCAGAGGAAGTTATGACCGTTTGAATATTGGTAAAATATGACATTTTTCATATTTCGGCCTTACGCAACTAAAAGCACGTTGAACTTTCCTCGGTTGTTTAGACAGTATTTTAAAGTGCTTACACTGGTCTTTCAAATGGCACTACTTTTGCCGTGCCAACTGAAGTGTACAAGCTGTTTTTGGACCACAAAAACGCTAAAAAACGTCAAAAATGCCTTGTTTTGAGGGCCTTCACTGACCTTACGGCAACAACTTACCACAAATTTAATATTCATTTTGTAAAGTTACAACCTTCTATATTCCATATACAAAAAGAAAATTGAAGTTAAACAGTTCCTGGTAAGAGTTTTGGCTCACAGCAACTTCCATGTCTTGAAAATCCGCTTATTTTTGATGCCGCACCTTCACCTTTAGGGGTCCATAAGAACTAAACAACTCAACTTTAGAGCAAAACATTCTGGATTTGGTCTTTCAATAAGATAATAAACATTTGGTAATTTTTTGGAAAAAAACTGTGACGTCATGAATCACAAGCGTGACACTCTCTCAGATTCTTGCTCTTAATTAAATTATAGTTTAAGACATTAAAAAATAGGCTTTTAGATTAAGCTATATAAGCTTTAAACCATGTCGTATTATAAGTTCACATGCACCTTATAAGACATCAACATGTAATATAGTTTGGCCTTCAGTATTAATGATAGTATTAAATAACATCAACATCTGCGGCTTGGTTCTAAAAGGGCCAACGTCAATTTTTTCACATTCTGTGGTATTTACATCAAAAGTTTCCAATTTAGTAAAACTCTAATTCTACAAAGGCCAATGTCTATATAATATATAATAATATACATATTATATATTATATAAATTATTATATATGTTATATATTTATATAATATAAAATATAATATATAAAAAATTTCATATAAAATAATGTTTCTTTACACTAACAATAAACAAATACCAAAAAATAATAATGAGAATCTTAACATAAGAAAGTTATAGCATTCTAAAAAATATCAAATATCTTTCATCGCCTTTTTCCCGAAACTAACATTTTTGACTTAGGCCCTTTTAGAACCAAGCCACAGATATAGTTTAGCCTTTAGTAGTAACAATAGTAACAAACTATATTACTTTTATATTTGTAACTAGCTGTCGTGGCCGTCACGAAACTTTCTTCTGTATTTATCTCATGAATTCCAGTTACAAAATAAAATACGTACTCGCCCGAATAATTGGAGACAGCTCCAATTCCCCAATTATCGTAATAACCCTGCAAATGCAGAATCAATGAGGGAAATTGGAAATCATTGCAAAAGCCTTGTTTAGATTAATTGCAAACATTTTATTTGTTAGTAAAAAGAAACTGGCAGCAGTTAAAAATTTCAAATCATTGAAAGTTTTCAGCTGTTTTGATAATGAAATAGCGTGAAAGCGATTTTTTAATGAATTAATTTTTCGCATTGTTGACTAAGCGCAAAAATCACCCCACCCTCCCCCCGGGGAGATTGGCGCCAAAATTTAATCGATGCTTGCTTCCATATTGGGTTAGTGTTATTCCAAATTTCATTCAAATCTCAGCAATATTTCTCGAGATACAGTAGGTGCAATGACAAAATAAGCACTTTTGATTGCTCCACCTCCCTTTGAGATATTGACACACAAATTGAATCAGCACTTGTACTCAATAGGGTCTACCTATGGACCAATTTTCGTTCGATTCCGCCTGTTACTTCCTGAGATATAGCAATCACCTCCGCGCAGAACACGTGCGATTGCTCCACCCCCCTTTGAGATATTGACACACAAATTGAATCAGCACCTGTACTCTATAGGGTCTACCTATGGACCAATTTTCGTTTGATTCCGCCAGTTACTTCTTGAGATATAGCAGTCACCCTCGTGCAGAACACGTGCGATTGCTCCACCCCCCTTCGAGATATTGACAAACAAATTGAATCAGCACTTGTACTCAGTAGGGTCTACCTATGGACCAATTTTCGTTTGATTCCGCCGGTTACTTCCTGAGCTATAGCAATCACCCCCGCGCAGAACACGTGCGATTGCTCCACCCCCCTTGAAGGAATTCGCTAAAAAAAGTCAGGTGCACCAGTTCACATGGTGGTACATATGTGCAAAAATTTTTGTTCGATTTCATTCAGTAGTTTTTGCTCTAGCGCGGCCACAAAAACTGGTCACACACATACAGACTCACACACAGACACACACACAGACACACAGACACACAGACAGACAGACATTTTCCAAAAATGGTCGAAATGGACTCAGAGCACCTCAAAACGTGCAAATCCGTCAAAATTCGACATTCGAAAATTTTCACGAAACCAATACTTTCTTCTATATATTAGGTATAGAAGAAAGTAAAAAACATGAATTTTATCTTTTATTCAGAGTTACATACATACAAACAAACCCACATGTGAAACTAATAAAAGCGTATTAAAAATTAAAACATCCATCTCTTTAGGGCTAAACTATCATCCATGTTAATTCTATGAGATAGCATTTTGTATTTATTTATTCACCAAAGAATAAAAATCAATTTCAAATCGAAACAATTACATTCATTAACGTCCGGTGAAGAAAAATGAAAGTTTTAATGCGTCACCTTAGGACAAGCAACGACACAGGGAACGACCAATTGTTTCTTGATGAAAGTTTTTCGCAATCATTTCAGTTTGCTAGATGCGATATCGTATAAAAACTATTTCACTCACTTCTAATGACACTTAATGAGGTATTTGCTACAAAACAGCAATTAAAATGAAAGAACAATACGTTGAAGAGAAACACTTTCTTTTTCTGTGCCTAATTTAATGCTACCGTGATATTTGTTTAAACATTTCTTTGCTACTGATGCCAATTTCATAAGCATTTTTAAAAAGTGAAAGCGTTAATAGGAGAATATGTGCCAAATGGAAATATTTAATTTATCCGTTTCAAAATGAACAAAGTGAAAATTTGTTCTGAAAATTATTGTACAATGTTCATACAGAAGGAATAACGTATTTTGAAATACATCTATCGATGAACTATTCGTTTTCAATTTTTCGTAATAAGTTTTATTTTCAAAAAAAGGTGGAAAATTTTCACCTCGAAAAACCATGAGGCACTTGTTTAGATTAATTGCAATTTGAATCGGCAATTAATCTAAAATTGGCAATTAATTGCAATTTTGGCAATTGAAAAATAATATATTACTTTCTTCTATATCTAATATATTTTACTTTCTTCTATATCTAATATATAGAAGGAAGTATTGGTTTCGTGAAAATTTTCGAATGTCGAATTTTGACGGATTTGCACGTTTTGAGGTGCGCTGAGTCCATTTCGACCATTTTTGGAAAATGTCCGTCTGTGTGTCTGTGTGTGAGTCTGTATGTGTGTGACCAGTTTTTGTGGCCACGCTAGAGCAAAAACTACTGCATGAAATCAAACAAAAATTTTTGCACATATGTACCACCATGTGAACTGGTGCACCTGACTTTGTTTAGCGAATTCCTCCAAGGGGGGTGGAGCAATCGCACGTGTTCTGCGCGTAGGTGATTGCTATATCTCAGGAAGTAACCAGCGGATTCAAACGAAAATTGATTCATAGGTAGACCCTACTGAGTACAGGTGCTGATTCAATTTGCGTGTCAATATCTTGAAGGGGGGTGGAGCAATCTCACGTGTTCTGCGTGGGGGTGATTGCTATATCTCAGGAAGTAACCGGCGGAATTAAACGAAAATTGGTCTATAGGTAGACCCTATCAAGTACAAGTGCTGATTTAATTTGCGAATCAATATCTCAAATGGGGGTGGAGCAATCGCACGTGTTCTGCGCGAGGGTGATTGTATATCTCAAGAAGTAACTGGCGGATTTAAACGAAAATTGGTCCATAGGTAGACCCTATTGAGTGCAAGTGCTGATTTAATTTGTGTGTCAATATCTCAAAGGCGGGTGGAGCAATCAAAAGTGCTTATTTTGTCATTGCACCTACTGTATCTCGAGAAATATTGCTGAGATTTGAATGAAATTTGGAATATCACTAACCCAATATGGAAGCAAGCATCGATTAAATTTTGGCGCCAATCGCCCCAGGGGGAGGGTGGGGTGATTTTTGCGCTTAGTCCACAATGCGAAAAATTAATTCTTTAAAAAATCGCTTTCACGCTATTTAATTATCAAAACAGCTGAAAACTTTCAATGATTTGAAATTTTTAACTGTTGCCAATTTCTTTTTACTAACAAATAAAATGTTTGCAATTACTCTAAACAAGGCTTTTGCAATGATTTCCAATTTAGTTCATTGATTCTGCATTTGCAGGGTTTTTACGATAATTGGGAAATTGGAGCTGTCTCCAATTATTCGGGCGAGTACGTATTTTATTTTGTAACTGGAATTCATAAGATAGATATAGAAGAAAGTTTCGTGACGGCCACGAGAGCTAGTTTTTGTAATGGAACATTTATTATTTGCTGATTAAAAATATTTTTCATGAAATGAATGTGTAAATAAACGAAAAAATTAATAATTTATGAAAAATAAATCAATAAATGAATAATTGAATAAATGAATTAATTGATGTGTGAGAAAAATAAATGAGGGAATAAAGTAGAGAAGGAATTAGAGCATAAGTGAATGAATGAATAAATAAGTGAATCAATTAATAAATGAATGTAAATAAATCAATAAATAAAGAAATACATACCTGATTTAATAAATAAAGAATAAGTAAACGAAATGAACTACTTCACTTTGCTCCATCCACTGTGACCCGCGTGTACTTGACAAATTACACTGAACAGGGTCAAACAAGCAACACGTATAAATATTTGACTATCAAGCTTTTTTTTTTCTTTTTAGCAAGTAGATACTTAATATTACGATGCATAATGGCTCCTTATATTTGTATCTAATATTAAAAGCCAAAGTTTGAAATTCCGGAGAAAAAGTATAAATATATGCGTAAAAACGTCACACCTTTGCAAATAGATTGAACATGGCACATCATATAATTAAAAAATCTTATTCCTACGTAGTATTTACAAAAATGTGAAATAAAAACAATATAATGAATTTAATTAACAGCAGATAATTCACAAAATGAATGGAAATCGCAGTTATAAAACTAAAATGCATTTAATTTATTCATGAAAGGAAACCGAATTAAAAAAAAAAAACTTATTTTTCTTTACGCAATAAAAGAACGATTAAAAAGTTCATATCATTTTCTGGGAAAGGTATGGTAAATAAAATCAAAGGCAGCAACAAAAACCTATTTTAGAAATGTAGACGTTTAAAAACAAAAAGTTCTACTATACCAAACATTACTTTTACTAATTTGTTTTGATTCGTGGCCTTGTAAGAGCAGTGAGTTTAATGCTCTTAATACCATTATCACAGAATTCAAAAATCATATCCCATTAATTTGTTTTCAGTGTTTTTGCTTCCGCCTGCAAACTAACATGGAGGGTATTTTTAATAATTTTCTGTTCCTGATTGTTCCTTAGATAATGAAACATTATGCTAATAGAGGTAAATTTTATTCTAAATGTACTTATTTTTTTCTGCCCTGTTTTAGCATTTATGTTTTCCCTTTAATTTCATTCAAAGGCAACATTTCGTTGAACTTTCAAAACTATTGAGCAAAAAAGCTACGTAAAGTTTGCCGTCGCCGTTTTAAAAATCATCTCTTGTAAGCTGGTCTGTGCCTACAATTTAACCCATTTATGCCCTGTAGCCTAAAAACGGGACGCTTGTTAGTTACTGCATAAAAAAAAACCTGTAATGGGTATATCCTTTTACTAAAGCTGTTTTTCACAAGTTAAATAGTCCTTATTCTTGAGAAAACCAGCCAGAGTCACTATTTGCTTATTTATTGGCAACTATTTTGAGACAAATCAGTCAAACAACGATCCAGCATGGGTAGCCACAGAAAGTTTTTTTTTTTTTGCGAACTTATTTTTTATAAAATTAAACTATTTTAAAATAATTTGCTTAAAATTGATCAGAGATGCCTTCTGTAATGTTACTTTGCAAAAGTAAAGTCAAGTAATTTCGTATTTTGCTCACATATCTGCAAAATATCCCATAAACAGGACGTTAAATAACTCAATAAATATGGCAACGGCGAACTATTTCAAGCCTACAATGTATGTAAACCATGCCAAGTAAGAGTTTTAAGCAGATAAAAATTGAAAAAAGTTGTTTAAAAAAACTTGGGCATAAATCTGTACCTCAGAACCAGACTAACGTAAGTCCATTTTCGTCATTTTTCGGTAGAGGGGAAAAACGATTGTCGAATACATCGTTTTTCCCCTCTACTGAAAAATGACGAAAATGGACTTATACGTTAGTCTGGTTCTGAGGTACAGAAATAGGCTTACCCTTTATGCCCCGACGGGACTCAGAAGTCCTGCTTATATTAATTTAGTATTATGAATCTTAAACGGCTGGAATCATGCTGAAGCTTTCAAGTATCACTCCTTATACTTTGCTGAAAAGCCGACAGAAGGTACCTGCGATTGGAAGCAGTTTTTTTAGGGACCCTAAGGTGTAGGGGGGCCTTAGACCTCACTGATTTTGAAAATTTTTATACTCGGTACGTATGTTTGATGCATTTTCAACTAAAAAAACTAAAAAAATACAGTCAAACCTGTCTATCTCAAATTTCACGGGACGGAAGAAAAATTCGAGATACGGAGGTTTTGAGATACAGAGGTTATGAT
Source organism: Uloborus plumipes (assembly GCA_038373865.1). NCBI lineage: Eukaryota > Metazoa > Arthropoda > Arachnida > Araneae > Uloboridae > Uloborus > Uloborus plumipes. The sequence goes on from JAXGGA010007389.1 coordinate 14,715, forward strand.
AAAATTCATAAAAAAAAATCAATTGGAACAAAGTTAAGTACTTAATATAGTGTTTGGCATTGATATTGTTGAATATTTTACGGTACGACATGTCTAGCGTCCCTTTTTAGAGACGGTCCAAAAAAGGGTCTGAATTTCCCCAAAATGAACATTTCAACCAAATAATAGTGTTCAATTAGTACCTTGGTATTGTTTTAATTCGTTATTAACAGATTGCAGCACATAACCATTGTAAAGTGTGTAATGTAGCAGTTTTAATAGGATCTTTATAAAAAATGACATCGTTCGCAATCTCAAGAAAAAAAGCTAAGTTTTCAAAGTGATTCCCAGCTTCCCAGTTCATGAAACTTGCTGATTTTATTTCTTCTTATAAAACGTCTTTTTAAATAGTATATCGTAGGCAGAAAAAAATTTTAGAAAAAAAGTATGTACCCTCTGGGGTCTATCCTAAATTTTAAGGGACGATTTTTCTTTCCGTAATAAAAAAATTATTTTTTACATAATATTTTTTTTATTATTTTTCCTGTCCATTAAACACTGTTTGTAACCAGTATACTAAATATCTTTGGAAAAAAATGCCAGGCATTAATGGAAGTTAAATTTGTGAACATTTTGAGAATTAAACACTATTATGTATCTTAATAAAAAGAATAAACTTTTTTTTTAAATGTTCTTGCACTAAAAAAACAATGTTGAAGGTCTAAGAGAAAAGTCATAAACACAAGAATTGCAAATTATGTTTCTATATACAAACCTTTTTTGTATTACAGTAGATATTTTTTTATAGAGATAGATAATTTTTCTTTATATTTAACTCTTGTGCAATTAAACTCAAACCTTATATTTGAATACATTAGAATTGATAGCGAAAATTTTAAAATCCCGAAATTAATCGCATTTATATGCACTGTAAAAAATGAATGTTGTTTTTACAGTATAATACAGCTATTTTTTTTAGTAATAAACTGTAAAAATTGCTAATTTTACAGTATTAAACTGTAAAATTACTAATTTTACAGTAATTAACTGCAAAAATGCTAATTTTACAGTTTATTACAGAGCATTTTACAGTTTCAAACTGAAACCTCTGCTGCCAGTATTATACAGCTGTTTTTACTGTATAATACAGCGAAATGTAACTGCAATAAACTAAAATTACTAGTTTTACAGTTTATTACTGTGCATTTTACAGTTTTAAATTGGAACCTCGGATGTCAGTATTATACAGTAAAAACAACAGTTCATTTTTTGCAGTGTAGGAAAAATGTCCCATCCAACCAAATGGATTGAGCAAACACTTTTCGACCTTAATATTTCTTGTGATTTTTACGAATGTGATTAATGTATTTTCTTTCCCTTTTTCCAGATTTGCTACAAAAGAAGCCGCCACACACGCCATCGTAGCGACCCACAACACAGAAGTGAACGGCCAGACAGTAAAGTGCTCGTGGGGAAAAGAAGCTGGCGACCCTAACAACCAGCAGCAGCAACAGGTGGGCTTAAGTCTCAAGGTGGGTGGGTGGTTCCTTGCATCTCTCAAAGGAATGTCTCGCCATTCGTGACCGAGCAGGAGCCTGATACACATTCACTGCCGACTCAGACATACGATTCCATTTTAATAGATTTATCATTTTTGCACAAAACACCTATTATTTTTCCTGTCCATTAAACACTGCTTGTAACCAGTATACTAAATATCTTTGGAAAAAAATGCCAGGCATTAATGGAAGTTAAATTTGTGAACATTTTGAGAATTAAACAAACTTTCTTTCACAATATATGTCTCGATATTGAAAATTCGTATACATTGAGAAAAAAGGACTTTTCTCTCACAGTAAAATAAAAACCCATTAGCAAATATCATCATCATGGTTTCGTTGTTTTCTTCATTTCCTACTAAGTTCACCAGTAGATTGCGAAAACATGATTTATTTCTGCAGACTGGCTGCTACATGAGATTATTATCAAAAAATATTTCAATGCGTTAACAGACATTACTCTTGTTCGGGTCTTGCTTAACGAGTCTTAGTATTTAAAAATAAAAAGGTTCAAAATGAATACTGAATGTAAAAACAAAAAAATGACGCAAAATTGAAATAAGCTAATTTTATTTGATTAGTGGAAAAACATTTCCTCGGAAATTAAGGACTCAGTGTTCCAGTACTATACTACACTGCAACGTTTCTTGACAACAACATCGTGACGTCAGCGTGACGTTTGCGTGAAGTTAGCCTATGAAAAACGAGCTAGATAAACGTCACAGCCTACTTGGCGAATTAGAGGAGATTGCTGACTGCTTGTGAGCTCTTATTGGCTCCGCCCGTAGTTCAGTGTCAAGTTAAGTTGCTGTCTAGTATAGTGCGCTCCTCTCTTTTTAACCCCTGACGTAACAAGGAAGGGAATTATAAGTTTGACGTTTCTGTATCTGTGTACCTGTCGATCTGTCTGTGACACTGTACAGCCTAAACGGATGGACCGATTTTGAAAAAAAATTTTTTTGGTTTGAAAGATGAAGTGATCGAGAGTGTTCTTAGCTAGGTCGGGTGACATTAATTAACAAAGATATTAATTAAAAACTTTAAAAATATTTTTAATTTTTAGAAAATTTAAAACAATAGTACCAAAAGAAAGGAAATAAAAATCTGCGTTTGGAACTTCCACGTAAAATAGAACTGGAATTATAACATTTTTAGCAAATGCGGCTATATCTTAAATCTACAACATTGGAAACCGATGTCATTGTTGTCCGACGAGGAAAGAAAACTCAGTGGTTTAAAAAACTCAATGGTTTAAAATGCTTATCTGCTGCCAATTTCTATTAGTTTACAGTCAAAAATACTTGTAATTGATTTTAGTATAAGAATTTTCAATTTTCCTTCTTTATTCTGCTTTTGGGGCATTTCACGGTATTTGTGACATAGGGGTGTCCGTAACAAAACTTTTTAAAAGTTTAAAATTTTTATATATATTGAAAAAGTACATTCTAAAGTATATGAATATCATATTGTTTTCATAGTTCACTTTGTATTATGTTTGTAATTGCACTCAGAACATTGAAAATGCAATTTTCACTGTTACGGACTCTACATTGAATTTTTCTTTAAAAATTAAACTTTTATTCCAATTATTGTAACGGACTCTACAGTCATCATTTTCACAATCCATATTTTTTTTATAGAACGCACTTTTTGATTAAAATTGTTAGCTACATGAGAGGTGAGCCTTTACTTTATCTGTCTCAAGTACCAGTTTTGGCTTAAAAATCGGTTTAAGCCAGATTTAAAGAAAAATTTAATGTAGAGTCCGTAACAGTGAAAATTGCATTTTCAATGTTCTGAGTGCAATTACAAACATAATATAAAATGAACTATTAAAACAATATGATATTCATATACTTTAGAATGTACTTTTTCAATATATATAAAAATTTTAAACTTTTAAAAAGTTTTGTTACGGACACCCCTATGTTACAAATACCATGAAATGCCCCTTTTGCACTAGCAAATTCTACTAGTAAGGATTATTTCCCCTTTTCCATTTACCATATGCTCTCGAAAAGAATTAAATATACTTAGATTTAAAATCCTTTATGGCAAGAGAAGTTCGTTTTAATATGAAAATTGCCAATCAGGGTCAGGGGTTGTTAAAATGTTTATTTTAATCTTAGTACTTGTTACCATCTGCTACTAGTTTTCTTTTAAAATTTCTGACGAATTTATCTTCCTATTCCGGATGTTTGTTTCATGGTGTCCACGAAGACGTTTTAACTGGCTGGTTTCACACTGTTGTTTACAAGAAGGTCGTTGCACATTACCTGAAAACAGTTTAGATACTCACGCTTTAATTACAAGGGTAATTTCATAAATAGCATTTCAAACGAGTTTCATGGAGTAACGATCCTGTTGAAACAATAAGAAATGTTTTCATACGAAATTTCTGATAGAGATCAAATTCAAAAACGGCTGAAGTTAACATTTGAGAGATACAGATGATTTGGGGAAAATTTATCCAAGACAAAAAGGAAAAATAATCGTCGAATTTGTACTACAGATGCAGGGAAATTGAAAAATTTTGAAAGAGGGGTTTTCCAGATAGGCTGGTTCAAGATAAATAGATTCGATTTCATCGCCAGCATCGCACAAAAGCGACGAGGATTTATCATGTGCTAAAAAAAAATGAAGTCTAGCCGTCTTGAAATTCTATTAAGAAATTATGTTGTTCAAGCAGCTTTAGCAGTAATGAATCGAAGTGTTAAAAGTGTATATATACATTTTAACCGCTTATTATAGCCGAACGGCAGAAAGTTATTTTGTACAAGTGAACCAATCTAAACAAAAATAAAAAAGCTGCATCAGTTACTTGGAAGAACATGATGCGAGAATTATCGCCAGTTTCATTCATCACGCGGTTGCAAAAACAATCAGTACCACAATTTGACATCATTTAAGCCTAAACACCCGTTTCCAGCCAATTCATTAAGAACCGCGCCAAATCAATAATTGGGCACTTATCGAAGTTTAATCATCATTTGTCATCCAGCCATCATTGGGGGACAGTGGTCTCGACTAAATGGCCGTCTCAAATGGTCCTGTGTTTTCGGCGGCAATTATTAGTGCGAACTTGGAGTCGATTTGTCATGCTGTTAGACGACGGGAAAAAATAGATTGCGGCTTTGGGGATCAAAGGCGATCAACCGGAAAATGTTCAATAGTTCATTATGAGAGTGAGGAAATTGAGTTTGGTGCAATTATGGGTCACACATGGGGTTCAAAATGAAGCAAAGACCCGCGTAATTACAGCAGAATTCTCAATATTCTGTAATATGGTAAGAAGCTGGCTTAGCGACATTCATACGATCGTTTCCCTCGATTTAATGATAGTTACCACTTGTATCCTAGTGGAATTACTTGTATACTTCGGAATAACAACACCTAATGTCAAAATTTTCAATTAAAAAAAATGGTAAGCTCAGCGAAAGTTTGGACTCTTCAAAAGGTTATTGCATTTTAATAAATTCTCAATTCACTTAAACTGCAAGTAACATTGTTTGATTTAGAACTAAATAAAAATACTAATTTTTAAAAACATAAAGATTGTATGACTTAGGTAAATATTGTTAATGCACTGAAGTGACAAAAGTCATGGATTATTTACTAAAATTGAGATTTGCTGCTACTATAGCCGTAGACAATTGTGAAAGTATCGCCAGTGTAGAATTTTGTGCATAAACTGAAAACTCGATTATGTCCCCAAAATCTTTGATGGAACTCACGCTGAATGAACTAGATGACCAAATGTTTCGCTGGGTCTATCCAAAATGTTCCTTAAACCGTTGCGAACAGTTGTGGCCAGTTGACCTTGCGCATTGTCAATTGTCATCCATAAAATTGTCTTCATTCTTTGGTTGGATGAAATCTACGAATTACTGAAAGTGGTCTTAAAGTGGCTGATATAACCATTTCCAGTCAGTGGTTGATGTAGCTATACGAGAGGAAACAGACTACACCATTATAGAGCCAACAACAACGTGCATAGTGCCTTGTTGACAACTTGGCTTCGTGGCCTCTTGCCCTACGCCCAGAGGCGGACTGGCCGTAGAGGCCACCTGCCCGCGGGCAGGTGCGCCCTCCGGCCTGTGCGCCCTTGCGCCCTCAAAACGTTTGCGCCTTCGGGTTTTTTTTTTTTTTTTTAATTTTAAAGGTTTGAAAGCAACCCCTAACAGTTTGAACAGGACCCCCCCCCCCCCCACACACACACTGCCAGTGCGCCTTCAAATTTAGTAAATTACTTATTTTTTACTTTTTCCCGTTTGGAACATGTAAAAAGTAGTCAATAAGCGTTAACAGAAGGCGGTTCTTGTTGTACCCCAGAAGTGATAGGTGATCTTTAAGGGGGAATCTCATCCAAAGTTAGCGCCCTCCGGTCTGTGCGTCCTTGCTCCGTGAACAAAGCCCCCCCCCCCCTTTTTTTTTAAATCTCTACGTTCGAAGCACGGAAAGCGATCTATAAAAGATGGAAGAAAATGGTTATACTCAATAATGTACCTGTTATAATTAACTTTTATTTATTGCATCACAGACGTGATAGGTTGTCGGAAAGGAGGATCTTTGCCAAAAAAAAATACAGCGCCTTCCAGGTTGTACGCCCTTGCGCCCTCGAACCTGTGCGCCTTCTTTTTTTTCCACCTAACTTTCGGAGGGTATGAAACAAGGCAGTCCAGTCGGAGGGGGGGGGGGGTCTTAATCCAAAGTGAGCGCCCTCCGGCCTATATATCATTGCACCCTCGAATCTAGTTGACTTGGGTGCCCTCCCCCACCTTCTTTTAATTCGAAGCGAATGAAACAGTCTATAAAAGTTTGCTGCAGGAGATTATAATTAATAACGTGCTATAATTCACTTTAATTCATTGCCCCCACCGGCCCCCAGGGGTGATAGGTAGTCTGGAAGGAGGACCTTTAACCAAAAAAAAAAAAAAAACATCTTCCTCTGGGCTATGCGTCTTTGCGCCTTCGAACCTGTGCTCCTTTGGTGTTTTTTTTTTTTTTTTTTTTACTCGAAGCGCGTGAAATACTTAATAAAAGTTTTAGAACAAGGTTCTAATGAATAGCGTAAAAAATAAACTTTGAATTCATAGCACCTCAAAAGGGATATGTAGTATGGTCTTAACCCATTAATGCCTGACATTTTTTTTTTTCAACGATACTTTGTATACTGGTTACAAATAGTGTTTAATGGACAGAAAAAATAGTAAAAAAATTATCATGTAAAAAATAATTTTTTTATTTAAGAAAGAAAAATCGTCCCTAAAAAGGGACGCTAGGCACCAGAGGGTACATACTTTTTTACCAAAATGTTTTTTCTGCTTACGATGTAATATTGAAAATGACAATTTATAAGAAGAAATCAAAGCAGCAATTAACATAAACTGGGAAGTAGGTTCAGAGAACAAGGAAATATTGGTGTTGTTGTGTATGAAAGCATAGGCGTAGCGTGACCAAAAGTTTTGGGGGGCACAGGTTAAAAATTTCAGGAGTGCTGGTGGAGCTTTTGACCCCCCCCCCCTCCTTAGATTTTTCATCAGAGAAATATTCGTTCTTACTATTCCGATAAATGGTACAAACAATTTTTTTTCTTATCTTCTAAGTTCCCCGTGTTTTTTCTCGCTCTTTAAGTGCCAAAATTAAAAATTTGGAATAGTAAAATAAATGGTAGGAGAATCTCTTATCTTTTCGAGGGCAAGACATGGTACTAGTAGTCCTAGTAAATGCTGATCTATAGCATGACTCAGAAAACTTTTTCCAGTGAAAGCCTACCGAAGGACTGATATTTAAACGTGTTTCCTCAAAACTTGAATTTTTCCTTTTACATACCTTTGCTTCTCATTACCTTAATACAGAATGGCATGATTCATGATTCCACAATTTTCCAAATTACTATTTTAGTAATACAACAATCATGCAGGGAGAAGGTCAGGATAAAATATGGCTCACGGGGGGAGGGGTTGTACACCCCTTAGAGTCCTTGCATCTAACATTATTGGCCATCCTAAAGATTGTTTTAACTAAAAAAATTCCTCCCAGACGGTAATTCTGGCTGCCTTAGCGGGTAACCGATAACGAAAACTGAAATAATCTTTCTCAAGATTTTCGTTTCTGTTTCGGAAAAAAGTAAAGAGCCAAGCATCGAAAATTTTTGCAGTGAGGCTCGATTTCCCCTTGTTTTTTCACGCCATTTTTGCAATTGTTTGGGGTGAGGTTTAGGAATGTTTCTATATTAAACTTCAAAAAGCGCAAGACGACATTGGTTAATCTTAGGAAGAGCACGAGTCAGGGGCTCTCCCATTGTAAATTTTCGAAATTGATATCCAAAGAAACACCATAGTAGGCCCTCTTAGAATATGTTAGGAGAATGAATGGGGGTTTTGAAACTTTTCACTAACGATTTTTTGATGTTGAAATTCCAAAAACGAAATTTATAACTATCTCGGTTAATCTTAGGAAGAATGGGGCACGACCGCTCTCAACCCGAAAATTTTCAAAATTAATGTCTAAACAACGCAATAGCATCTTTGATGATGTTAGAGAAAAGCATAGAGTTCGGTTTTCTCCTCTGAATGTTTTTTGTCGAAATTAAAGATCCCAAAACTCAATTTTAAACGATTTTCGAGATCTTTCCTAGAACATTTTTTGAAACTGAAGTTTTAAAAATGTCATTGTAGACCATCTTTAATGACGTTATGGGAATGGATGGAATGTGGAATACAGGATATTTTCCCCGAGACTGAGCTTAGAGAAATGCGGTTCGATTGTTGCAGATGTTAAGAGTTCGGAGGCTTTCCCCAGAAAAGTTTTCAAAATTTGAAGTCTTAAAAATGTGGTTATAGTCCATTTATATGTTGCCTTAGCGATAGGATTCATGTACACTGCACCAGCAGTTTTTCGTAAATAAATTTCCAGAAACGAAATTTGAGACCTTTTATCATTATTATATGGTGGGAGGAGGGGGGCTTTCTTATAATTTTTTGAAATTAAAGTTTTATAAATAAAACTGTAGGCCATATTCGATAATGCGGCTCGCTTTTCACCTCCGGAAATTTTTAGAAATCTATGTTCCAAAAACCAATTATTAGACGATCTTCGATGAGGACATTCAGACTTTCTCCCGGAATTTTTCAAGACTTGGAGCTCTAAAACTATAATTCCTTTCTAACTTTAACGCCGAAAAAAGAGAGGAGTTAGGTTCAGATACCCCCTTCCTCCCATTTTCTTAGCTACTTTTTTTAAATATTTTTATTCCAAATCAAAATGGAGAAAATAGGAAAAGATTTTTCAGTTAACTATTTTGGATTTCTGTACTGAAATTTTTAATTTCCTTCCGTCTTCATTGGTTAGAAGTACAGTAGTTTGTGGCTTGAGTCTGTGCTTATGTAAGTTTTTTTTTTATTATTATTAATTTGTTTATTTTGGAAAGATATTCTTCGGTCACTTTTTTCAGGTTTTTTTCCTCACTCTCTTTTGTTCTTCCTTTTATTTTAATACCATTTTATATTCTTTATAATCTGTTTTCACTTTTTATCTGGTTTCTTGTTTCTCGAGCATGTTTCTCAGAAAATCAGTGGCGGGCTAATCATGTCGCAATTGCTCCCTCTCCCCCTCCCCGGAAATAGGGGGCTCTTATGAAATAGTGTTATCTAATATATAAAATTCTCGTGTCACAGTTTTCGTTGCCATACTCCTCCGAAACGGCTTGACCGATTTTGATGAAATTTTTTGTGCTTATTCAGTATCTATGAGAATCGGCCAACATCTATTTTTCATCCCCCTAAATGTTAGGGGTAGTCCACCCCTAATTTTTTTTTTTGTTCGCACATAACATCTGATCTACTGAACCGATTTGGACGATTTTTTTTTAATCGATAGGAGATGGTGTAACTTAGGTACCATGTACTCATATGACGATATTTGTTTACTAGAAAAAAGTTATGATCGAAAAACTAACATTTCATGTCATTTAAAACAATACGTGTTATCGTAAATCCTTACTTCAATGAGCGACCCGATGGTCAAGTGGTTATGCACGTCAGGTTGAAGTTCCTGATGGAATGAGATCGAATCCAGGCCCGCAAGGATTTTTTCGAACAGCTGCATGGTTTTTTTTTTTTTTTGAATGATTTTAATGATTGTAATGTCCTTATGCAGGTACATCCTGCAGGTCCCCTCATGGGGATCTACCCCATATTTTTTTATAGTACAAAATGACAGTTTTGGTCGGATTTTTGTTAAAATTGGCAATGGGGTCCTTCGATGTTGTAGAATTTTCTTATGGACGTTTGCGACATTTTTGGGGGCTTTGAATCGATTGTGGCAATAAATGGTTTTTGATTTGCGGTACTTATATTATTTTTCAAAAATTATATACACTATCAATTATATTATGTTAATTTTTGTACCTTTATAAAATTCTGTATTTTATACCTTTACGTCAAATTCAAGGTAAAATTAAAAGTCAAAAATTCTGAAGAAGATAAATATATGTTAAAAATTAAAGTAACTATTTTTTGTGATTTTCATATTGGTTGTGACCAAAAAACATCATTACAAACAAATAAAATGTATCAAATACCATGAGTGTTGAGTTATTAGGCAAAATCTGCAGTGTAAAGTTTTTTTTTCACTGCGAGGGGGGGGGGGGAAGGAACGACCATTAAAGTGACACAAATTTTTAAAAAATAAAGGTTGGATCTCCAATTATCTTGCTTCGTAATTTGAACCCGCCTCGGCTGTGCAACGGTACGCGATTAGTCATTCAAAAATTAATGAAAAACGTGATCGAAGCCAGGATTTTAAATGGCAAGTTCAGAGGTGAAAATATACTCATACCACGGATTCCTATTATACCTACAGATGTGTCAATTCAATTCAAACGTATTCAGTTTCCGATTAGATTGGCATTTGCAATGACTATCAACAAATCCCAAGGTCAAACGATGTCTGTTTGTGGCTTAGATTTGAGAACACCATGTTTTTCACACGGACAATTATACGTGGCATGCTCTCGAGTGGGTAAACCATCCAGTTTGTTTGTGTTAGCTAAAGATTGACTAACAAAAAATATTGTTCACGCTATAGCATTAAGAGATTGATATTGTTTAATAGTGTTACTGTCGTAATTGTTTAATTACTGATACATTATTTTAAGGAATAAATTATAATAACTAAAAAATAATGTTTGCCTTTTGTTATTTTTATATTCCCTCATCGTTCACAGCTCTCCATGCTTATTTCACACATATACCACATTCTTACATACATACAATATACACATTCTACCATACATACATACATACTTACAATAAGTAAGCTATTTTTTGTCTACACTAGAAATTACTAGGAAATTATTTATATGGCAAAACAACGTTTGCCGGGTCAACTAGTATTTATATATATACTGAAGTGACAAAAGTCATGGGATAGCAATATGCAAATTTTCAGATGGCAGTAGCATCGCATAGAACAGGTATAAATGCGCAGTGCTTTTACAGAGCTTTCATTTCTGTTCAAGTTATTCATGTGAAGAGGTTTTAACGTGATGATGACCGCACGACGTGAATTAACAGACTTTGAACGCGGAATGTTAGTTGGAGCTAGACGCATGGGTCATGCCATTTCGGAAATCGTTAGAGAATTCAACATTCCCAGATCCACTGTGTCAAGAGTGTGCCGAGAGTATGAAATTTCAGGCATAACATCCCACCATGGACAGCGCAGTGGTCGACCGCCTGCACTTAAAGATCGAGACCGGCGACGTCTGCAAAGAGTCGTAAATTCTAACAGACAAGCAACACTGCGTCAAATCACCGTAGAAATCAATGTGGGACGTACAATGGACGTGTCTGCTAGAACTGTGCGGAGAAATTTGGATTTCTTGGTCTATTCCAGCAGAAGACCGACTCGAGTGCCTTTACTGACAGAACGACATCGCTTGCAGCGACTCTCGTGGGCACGTGAGCATATCGGTTGGTCCCTAGATGAATGGAAAACCGTGGCCTGGTCCGATGAGTCACGATTTCAGCTGGTAAGAGCCGATGGTAGGGTTCGAGTGTGGCGCAGACCCCACGAAGCCATGGACCCAAACTGTCAGCAAGGCACTGTTCAAGCTGGTGGTGGCTCCGTAATGGTGTGGGCTGTTTTTTCATGGCATGGACTTGGTCCTCTAGTGCGACTGGACCGAACATTGACTGGAAATGCTTATGTGCAGCTACTTGGAGATCACTTGCAGCCATTCATGGACTTCATGTACCCAAACAACGATGGGATTTTTATGGATGACAATGCGCCATGTCACCGGGCCACAACTGTTCGCAATTGGTTTGAAGAAAATTCTGGACAATTCCAACGAATGATTTGGCCACCTAGATCGCCCGACATGAATCCCATTGAGCATTTATGGGACACCATCGAGAGGTCTGTTCGTGCCCAAAATCCTGCCCCATCAACGCTTTCACAATTATGGACGTCTATCGAGACAGCATGGCTCAATATTCCTGCAGAAGACTTCCAACGACTTGTTGAGTCCATGCCACGTCGAGTTGTTGCACTTCGCCGGGCAAAAGGAGGGCCGACACGATATTAAGAGGTATCCCATGACTTTTGTCACTTCAGTGTATGTTTTAAATATATGTTTTATAGAATTCTGTTTTTGACAAAAAGAAGCTTTAAAAATTTCATTATGACGATCCTTCAAACCTATAATTCGCCACCGTGAAACATCATGATTTTCCATGACAAATCCTCGAAATTAAAATTATTTTGGTTTTGAAGGTGAGACGCTCTGTGATTTGAAGTTCCATGCTTTGCTGAGGCCCCATTCTCGTGCCTCATGCGTCTGTACATGTACAATGAATGATTTAATTGAAAACAATGCCTTCGCTTCTTAGAAATTGTAGATGAGGGGGAGTACGGAGCGGTCTTTTATAAGTGAGAATTTACCCACTCTCCCCTAGACTTTAAGAAAGACAAGGTATATGTTATACGTGTGCGTATTGTCATTTCAATTGGATTCAAAGCGCAGTATATATTGAGTTATTAAGGACTTGAATCTTTTCTGACACCGTGGAAAAATTTTAAATGTCGTTGATGCCTAAGACCTTCAGTCCAGTTTTTTCATAGGGGGGGGGGCTTAAGCCCCCAAAGCCCCCTCCTGGGTGCGCGCCTGCAATTCGGTACTCTTGAGCTCAATGAAATTTTGTACAGCAGCTTCTAAAATAAAAATGAAGAGCGCTTACCACCATTTTTTAGAGTGGATCAAAAACCGGTAGTTCCCGATATTTGATGCATGGGATCTTTTTCCCTATGCAAAGATTGTACTTGAGTAACCATATATATTTGGTTCATCAATTTCAATTACTTTCTTTTCGCTATTGGACAATCGCTTAGATTTTACAATAGGATAAACTCCATGAAGATTCAATGCAATAATTATGACATTGCTATTATTCCACCGAACCAACGTAATATTATTTTACCTGTCATCGACATTTATTTAAAACTTCCTCTCTTTTCTTTTTTGAACAACGTAACTTTAGTTCATGAGCATTTTTTAATGCGATTCTTGCACAAAACCTTTCTGAGACAAATAATCACGTAGGCGCGCAAGGGAAGTAAATAAATTGTCACAGTAGAGATCAAAATTGGCATGCTCAGGGAATTCTGAAATTAAATCTGCACCCCCCCCCCTTTCCCAAATAACAGATACATATGCAATCCTTGAATTCTTCATCAAGGTGAAATGCTAAGCTTCTGAAACAGCTTAGGGTTTCTTCAACAGTTAGACTAAGCAATAATCAACACCTAAATGCATTATGGAAAAGTAATTAAATACAACGAATAATTAGTTCTTTAAAGAATTACATTTTTAAAATAGCTTTCTTTCAAAATTTACCTTGAGTATTTTTTGTAATTAAAAAAAAAGAGAAAATAGTTAAGAACATTGTATAATTAAGTTTATATATTAATTAATTTAATTAGATTTTTAAATAAAATAAGTTTTAAAAATGACAATTATTATCTGTTTTTCAGTCTAAAAACATTTACTAACTTCTTTTGATATAAATTATAGATTCTAAGCAAGAAATCAGCAACGGTTAAACAATGCAGCCTTTGGTGCCTAGCGTCCCTTTTTAGGGACGTTCTTAAATCGCTATAAAATCCTAAAAAAAAATTAAAATTTACAAAATTGCAAAAAAAGGTAAACTGAAACATCAATCAAAGTAGCTTATATATCAAACACAGATAGATTTACTTGTTAATAACTTTAAAAACTTAGCTTTTTGTTCTTGAGATTGTGAACGATGTAATTTTTGATGACGATCATAATCAAATGGCTACAGATCACACTTTACAGCGGTTATGTGCTGCAATCTGTTAATACAGAATTGAAGCAATACCAAAGTAAAAATTGAACATAATTATTTAGTTAAAATTTTCATTTTTGGAAAATTTAGACACACTTTTTGGACCGTCCCTAAAAAGGGACGCTAGGCATTAATGGGTTAAACCAAAGTGAGCGCTTTTATTTTTTTGTGCGTTTTCCTCTCTCTTTTGTGTGTGTGAGTGTGTCAAGTCAAAGTGTCAATCTACCTTGACTGAGGTTACGAATTCATGTGTGGTGATGTTGGTTAGAGAAATCGGTTGTCAAAAGATTCTTCAGACAGGTATTTTTATGATGTCAGAAAGCTGCATGAGTAAGCAATTGAATTGTATTGCACTGAAAAACGGGTACTACCGACAAAAATGTTTAGTTTTGCTTAAAATAAAATTAATAATGATTTACTGAATATTGTGTTAGTTGATTGACTGGCTCCTTCTTATTTTCACGAGCATTTTAATAGTAAGCGGATCATCAAAAAACCAGTAAGGAAGTAAAAATCCAGCAGATAATACCCTTAAACCGATGAATCTATATATACGCACACCATACTTCTTTATAAATCGCGCAGCTTTTCGAAGGTAAACAATAAATTGAAAAAAAAAAAAAACAATTTCTGTATTTTAAGCACAACAGCTAATATGTAACCATTTAGTGCAGGATGAAGCTCTGTTATGAAGCCCATTTATTTGCGAATAATGGTTAAAATTGTATTTTATTTAAATCTATATGTACGTGTTCCAAGGTGTGCATTAGTCAGTGTTCACCAATCAGGCTCAAATAAAAGAAAAAATTGTGTAAAATTTCTCGCCAAAGTGAAGGAATAGCTATTTCAAAATTTTAATTGAGACCTTATCGGATTTTTTAAAACACACTTATCTCCCCCTCCATATGAAATTTCTGAGTATTGAAAAACCTTTATGACAAATTTGGCAAAGATCCGACGTAAACTTATTGTTGTTATTTCCCCAATATAATCCTACAAAACTGGCTAACCAGGCAGTATGACTCAAAATTTAAATTAGACCTCTTTAGATTTTTTTTTTTTGGTTCCGATGTTCCGAAAATCTTCAATGTGAATTTCTAAGCAGCTAAGGATTTCAGTACGAAATTTGGTAAAGATCCGGCGCAAACTGTGGATTTGTATCAGAAGCATACTCACCCACACCCAAATATTCACACTAATTTACTATGCAGGTTTAACTTATAATTTAACTACGGTATACTCCCAATTATCCGCGCAATTGGGTGGCACGGGTATCGCGGATAACGAAAAAGGGCTAAAAATAAGTGATAAAAAGAAGATAAAAATTATGTTTTGCTTAAAATTAATCGTATTGTGTATAAAAAGTATTACAAACAATAAGGATAGGAACAGGATTACACATTTGTGTTGTAAGTTCTGAAGCACATACAATCTATAAAGGAATAGTAGTGCGACAAAGCACTCTTCTGAAACATACACTGGAGGAAAAAAAAATCCCAACACCAAGAAATATTTACTGTAGAGTAATGAGACTTGGGTAATGCAATTGTCTAGTTGACATGTTTTATTGATTAAATGTACCAGGACCAGGTCACTGGCTAATTTAAGCTCAAGAAAATGCTGTGCAAATGAGAAATTATGTTAATTTAATAGAGGGTGTAACCTCCAGAATTTTGAAGGCAAGCCTGAAAGCGTGCATGCATTATGTCATACAGGTGCCGAATGTCACTTTGTGGTATGGAGTGCCATGCTTGTTGCACTTGTTGTGTCCATATTAGGATCGTCATTGCTGACTGTGGATGATGCTCGAGGTGCCGTCCAATGATATCCCATATGTTATCAATTTGAGACAGACCTGGTGATTTTGCAGGTCATGGTAACATGTCAGCACTCTGTAGAGCACATTGTGTTACAGCAGCGATGTGAGGGCGAGCGTTATCCTGTTGGAAAACTCCCCCTCGAATGCTACTCATGAAGGGCTGTACTACTGGTTAAATTACCAGACTGACGACAAATTTTCTGTCAGTGAGTTTGGGATAACCACAAGAGTGCTCCTGTTGTTGTTGGAAATTGCTCCAGAGACCATGACTCCAGGTGTGGGTTCCGTGTGTCTAGGCCGTAGACCGCTTGGATGCAGGCGGTTCCCTATCCTCCTTCTGACCAATATACAGTCACCACTGGCACTAAGGCAGAATCTGTTTTCATCAAAAATTACAACAGATCTCCACTCCGACCTCCAGTGAACTTTGTCTTGGCACCACTGCCGTCAAAAACGGCAATGGTTTGCAGTCAATAGAATACTGGCTACAGGCTGCGTGTCTCGGAGCTGTCCTTGGAATTAACAGTTTCTTACCGTTCCTTGGGTCACGACGGTACCATATACAGCTCGAATGTCAGCCGCAGATGTAGTACGATGCGCCACAGCCGTACGCAAGATTCGGCGATCTTCCTTCTCAGTCGTGCCACGTGGCAGCTCGGAACTCGATCTTCTTGAGGTAGTACCATCCCTTGACCATAGCTTCCAATAATCTTGCATGGTGGAAACATTCCTACCCAAGTCTTTCTGCAATATCGCGAAATGAAAATCCACCTTCTCGTAGCCAAATTGTACGACCTCGTTTAAACTCGGTGAGCTGTTGATAATGGCTTTTTCGTCTTCTTAAAGACATTCCTGACTAAAATGAACGCAATTCGTCAAATCTCTCGGAAAAATAATACTCACGAGCGGCACAACACGCTTTTAAAACAAGCCTTATTTGCATGTTCTAAGTAACTCTAGCTGCGCCACGCTTATGCGCGGAGCGCGAACTTTCAATCGATGTCATCTTTCAGTTGTATAAACACGCCTAGCAAATTTCGTTTATCTAGCTCAAGTCTTTCTTGGTGTTGGGATTTTTCTTTTCCGCCAGTGTATATTATACCAAACTT
The DNA here is from genome assembly GCA_038373865.1 of Uloborus plumipes. Lineage (NCBI taxonomy): Eukaryota > Metazoa > Arthropoda > Arachnida > Araneae > Uloboridae > Uloborus > Uloborus plumipes. The sequence continues at coordinate 31,555 of JAXGGA010007389.1, forward strand.
AATTTTGCTGTAAAGAAAAAAAAAAGAAAAAACGAGACCCTTGCGGATAATTGCCGCAGAAAATGTGTGTATGTGGTGGTGGGGGGGGGGGTATTTTGAAGTGCGCCCTTTGGAGGTTTGGGTTAGCGCCCTCATGGGGGAGCCAGTCCGCCCCTGCCTACGCCACACTCTACCTCAACCATCAGTTCTTATCAACTGAAATGTCCCACACTGATTTCTGTGGTTATTTTACTCAGATGGACTTGTATGTTAACACTGACAATTGACGCACACGCAGCTGACCTCAGTCATTAAGTACAAACGGCCAGCCTCTGTTGTGTCCATGAGGAAGGTTCTGACAGACGTTAGTTATTTTAGTCTTTTTTTTTTTTGACACTGAGAATATCAGAATGTTACTTCCTTTAGAGATTTCCGAAATAAAATATTCCACGCGTCTAGCTTGTTGCACTTATTCTGCGTTCAAAGTCTATTTGCCCTGTGTAATGAGAGCTGGCGGCTCAAAGTAAAATTAATTTTCCAATCTTCGCACTTTTCCTTTAATGGTCGCCACAGTTGCGGTGCTATGGACTTTTCCCCACTTAGCTTTTTCAACAATGGTTAAATGCAAACGGTTAAAATGGCTTTGTGCGTAAACTATTATTTTATTGAAAAATCAACTTTGATAAAGATCCATAACCAGCTACTACAGTCAAACCCCGCTATAATGAACCCTCAACGGACCGACTTGAGTGATCGTTATAACCGAGGGTTCGCTATATCCGAATTGCCGAAAATAGTTGGAATTCGGTAATATGCTATAATAATGAACATCATAATTGCATATGACTTCATTTTGTCAATGTTTTCAGTCACAAAAAAAACTGTCCACGGTTTCTCTTTCTGCTTTTTGCAATTTCTTACAACCGTTTATGTTTTTCGCCACTTTTTTAGGATCGTTATAGCCGATTTTTCAGACTTTGTGGATCGTTATAGGCGTACAAATTTACATTACTGACATAGAGTTTTAGATCGGACCAATGAAAAGGTTCACTATAACCGGGGGTTCGCTATATCCCGGGTCGCTATAGAGGGGTTCGACTGTATTGTTCTAAAAACTTGAGACCCTTGCGGATAATTGCCGCAGAAAATGTGTGTATGTGGTGGTGGGGGGGGGGGTATTTTGAAGTGCGCCCTTTGGAGGTTTGGGTTAGCGCCCTCATGGGGGAGCCAGTCCGCCCCTGCCTACGCCACACTCTACCTCAACCATCAGTTCTTATCAACTGAAATGTCCCACACTGATTTCTGTGGTTATTTTACTCAGATGGGCTTGTATGTTAACACTGACAATTGACGCACACGCAGCTGACCTCAGTCATTAAGTACAAACGGCCAGCCTCTGTTGTGTCCATGAGGAAGGTTCTGACAGACGTTAGTTATTTTAGTCTTTTTTTTTTTTTGACACTGAGAATATCAGAATGTTACTTCCTTTAGAGATTTCCGAAATAAAATATTCCACGCGTCTAGCTTGTTGCACTTATTCTGCGTTCAAAGTCTATTTGCCCTGTGTAATGAGAGCTGGCGGCTCAAAGTAAAATTAATTTTCCAATCTTCGCACTTTTCCTTTAATGGTCGCCACAGTTGCGGTGCTATGGACTTTTCCCCACTTAGCTTTTTCAACAATGGTTAAATGCAAACGGTTAAAATGGCTTTGTGCGTAAACTATTATTTTATTGAAAAATCAACTTTGATAAAGATCCATAACCAGCTACTACAGTCAAACCCCGCTATAATGAACCCTCAACGGACCGACTTGAGTGATCGTTATAACCGAGGGTTCGCTATATCCGAATTGCCGAAAATAGTTGGAATTCGGTAATATGCTATAATAATGAACATCATAATTGCATATGACTTCATTTTGTCAATGTTTTCAGTCACAAAAAAAACTGTCCACGGTTTCTCTTTCTGCTTTTTGCAATTTCTTACAACCGTTTATGTTTTTCGCCACTTTTTTAGGATCGTTATAGCCGATTTTTCAGACTTTGTGGATCGTTATAGGCGTACAAATTTACATTACTGACATAGAGTTTTAGATCGGACCAATGAAAAGGTTCACTATAACCGGGGGTTCGCTATATCCCGGGTCGCTATAGAGGGGTTCGACTGTATTGTTCTAAAAACTTGTTTTTTGAACCTAAATAGTTCAAATTCTGTTTAACATATAGCAAACTGAAAAGTACAGGAAGAGCTCTCGGGAGCCCTCTACGCTAATTAACCCTATCCACAATTTCCATATTTTTATAACTACCCCACTCCTGACATAAACAGAAAGCAAAACTCGTAGTACATTGTTTACTTCTCAAAAGAAGAAACAATAGTAAGAAAGACCATTGAGAATGAATTATTAACAATCTAAATTATATTTGTAAGAAAAGCAGTCGAAAACTTTGTACAATTAATAGTTAAAAATCAAAACAACGTGTTCAAAAGTACAAATAAAATATTAAAAAGGAGTTTGAAAACTCTAGCAAATAGCTATTTCAAATGAAGGGCTGTTACAAATGAAGCCCCATCATCAGTGCGAAAAGAGGATGGTTCAACTGACCACAGTCAAGTGAACAAGGAATGCGAGACACACGAAGGTAAATACACAGAACAGAAAGAGTAGGTCCTATAGGTAGGTCCTATAGGGAAATACACATAACAGAAAGAGTAGGTCCTAATCTAAATTATAGTTTAAATAAAAACATTCTTGAAAAAAAATTGTACCGACTTCAGAACTTCAATCGGCGCGGCGCGTGCTCTGAATAACAAAAAAATAATTTTATTCTTTAAACACCATCGATGATAGTGTGTTTAAAGTCGACTCAGTTAAAAAATGTTAGAATAAAACAGGAATTTCCCCATTTCGAGATGCATATTTTTAGATCTCATGTGTGTGTTTCATACAAATTTCCTGCATCTCAGTTTCCCATGGCCTATCTAAGAAAACACATAGCATAAGAGAAAAAAATAAGTTAAATTACGAATTTTTGACAAGAATCTTTCTTTCAAACATTGTTTAATATACACGTCAACGCCTGATGCAATGCACACCTTTTAAAACAATGAATATGTAGGTTAAAAAACACAGCTTTAATACAAATTTGTTTCTTTAGCTGAAAAACAATTTCTTCTTTTGATTTTGAATTGATTTGTTTTAAGTCATCGCTTCTATTTGGGACAGTGTGCGTCATTGATTGCATTGGATTGCAATTGTTTATTTAAGAGTTTGGTTAAAACTTTTTGCTTGGCTGGATTTTTGACAGTTGTGGGTCATTGACAAGAATGAGGATACTTTGACCATTTGTTCCGTTTTTGTTTACATTGTGTTTGAAAATACGCGCATTTTGGATTAGCAGCTTGTTGTTCAAATCAATCTCATAAAACTCAAATTTGTAATCGAAAATATTTCAAGTACTGTCGTCCCCGCTTAATCGGGTAACGGATAAACGAATACCCCGCTTATATGAATAAAATATCTCGGAGCTGAATATTTCCCGTTCCGTTGACGCAATGTTAAAGATCCCCGTTTAATCGAATACCTCGCTTAATCGAATAATATTTCTCAGAACCGACAGTATTCGTTTAAGCGGGGCCGACGGTATTTGATTTATGTACATTTTTAAATTGCGTTTTTACTGAAGAGAAATTTGTTTATCTAACCGTAAAATTGATTTGCTACAGTTTATCAATCAATAATTTACTGAAGAACTATAGTCATCGACTGAAAGTCTTGTTAATTTAAATAATACACAACCATGCGCGAGTCATATTCAACTAAACTATGTATTTGAAATTAGCATCGTTCTACGTTGTTTGATATGGCTCAAAATGCTTCTTATTATTCTTCCCCTTATTGTTATCTTACCTATCACCCCTATTTTGGTAAGATCAGAGAAGTCCTAACGCATGCGTAAATACGTTGAAGGTTTTGCCTAAGAAAATCAGACAGTACGTAGAGCACCTTACGTCTAACGCAAAGTTAGACCCACTGACCGGGTTTCATTTGAATGAACCTAATCGTAAGAAGTATTAGGATTTTAAAATCATAAGTATAATTCGATTTTTCCAACCGATATATGTGACACTTTCCCATTATCGCTTTTGCTCCTAACAGTTTAATTTTCAGACGGGCAATATTTAAACTCAAATTTTAACTACCGACTGTGCCATCAATCATAACGACCTTTGAATGTGAACCACAGTATTCTATTGATAGCAAAGGAAAAAGCAAGGAATTCTGTCACGGAAGGTCCTGTAGCAGACAAAATCCGATTCTCTGGCTTCTAATAATAATAACGCATATGCTTTTGCTACTCGTTAACTTTTCCATTTACAAAATAGGGGAGTGTGGGGCAAAGTGAAATGGTTAAATATTTACCAGGTTTGCAGCGCCACTTATCCAGCAATATTTTAACTAAATTCCAAGACATATAGTTGAAGGACCAGGGGGAAAGAAGATGAAAGTCACTTTTTCGTTAATTTTGAGATATTAGTGCTATCTAGGGGCTATGAAGGACTAGTATCATCTGGTAGAACGACAAGGGGGAAAAAATGCGAAGCGACAGAACTCTGCATGAAAACTCGAAAAATTACATAAGGAGCTACGAGAAATCAAACTTTGTTCTTCGTTTTTCTCGATATCGCTTTTTGGTCACTTTCATCTTTTTTCCCCCTGGCCCTTCAGTTGATTCCTGTCAAAAAACAAGTAGTTTCAAAGATCAACGAAAAAAATATACAAGCCATTTTCAATATTTGATACCTTTATTGCAATATTCGTGGTTTTTCAAAAATATTTCTTGTTATTATAAAAGGATAAAAATTTTGTAATTCTCATTTAAAGTATTAATTGTGATCTACTGATGTCCAGTGCAGTCCTTATTTAGTTTATATTAGGCATTTTTTGAGTTTAAATGTTCAATGTAATTTGTCAAGTGCACACGGAGCAATTACACTGGTCAACAGTGGTTTTGGTGTCGAAGATTTTGGAGGTGATTTCTTATGAATTTGATGCCCTGAATTCAAATATGGTATTAGTTTTTGACTCTCAGCTCGAATTTTTAAGATATCAACATTTTAGTGAATTATACATTGCACTATTTTAAGAAAAAAACCATGGTTTAAAGCAACAATTTAAACAAGAAATTTTTATTATATTACACAGAAATTATTTATTATACACAAAAGAAAACAGAAAGAGTCATTTAAACTAATTACTCACTGAACATTGCGGAAACTTCTTTTGCGTGACATTCTTGAATGTATTTTAGAACAATCCCGTTTTAAAGTCCAGCAGTAATCTGCCATCATGTGAATATCCCATCTTCCTTGATAGAGATCCTCCATACATTTTTTATCCTCGGGTGAAATCTTTCACCATGCTCCCCTCACTAATGTCAGCTAAATTATCAGGAAAACAGTCTAAGTGGCTGTGTAAATAGTGCACCTTAATGCTCATGATACACCCAAGTGATCTGAAAGTATTCAGCATCTCCCCCCATTGACTAATTCAACATAGTTTACAGCTTTGTGTATGATCCAGAAAATTTTGAACAACTGAGACAAATGAATTTCAGGCTTGTTGTTCAATCTCAATCATTAAATTTATGAAGTCAGGGTCTTTAATCAGATGTCTTATTTGAGAGCCATCAAAAATTCCTGCTTTAATTTTTTCCATACTCAGCTGAGGCATTTTTCCCCCCTAGATATGCAAAGCATGATCCGTTCTTATCAAGAGCCTTACAAACTGTTTCATTAGGCCCAGCTTGATATGCAGTGGTGGAAAGGTGATTTTCTCTCGTGGAACTAAAGGATCATTGATGACATTCTTTTCCCCAACATCCATGTTTTCTCTCCTAGGCAACTCTTTTTTAACCCAGTGTTGCGTTTTGTCTCTGCTATCTCAGAGGCACAAGAAACACGGATACTTGGTGTAGCCACTTTGCTGTCCAAGGAAAAAGTTTATCATTTTTAAGTCTACACGAATCATCCATTGGTGTTCATACTTTATTTCTTCCAAAACCAAAGCTATGATGTCAGATTGCTCTTTCATTTTCGTTGAGTGAACAATTGGCATTGAGCCATATTTGTTCCCATTATGTAGAAGAACACATTTCAAACTTCGCTTTGAGTAGTCAATAAATAGGCGTCAATCATCCGGAAAATATTCAGGAAGACCCATTTTTACCAGGAGTTCTCTAATAGCATGGCAAAATATAAGACTTTGTTCTTCAGAGAAAAAAATTGCAGATATTTCTCAATTGTGCGATAAAATGTAATTTTCGTTCCTGGTTCAAGTAATTTTTTTTTTCCTTCAACCTGGAAGTCGGTTATTCAGAAGCTTCTTTTAACAGGTTGAGATGTCTAGTGAGGTCATTTAACTCATCTTGGTTTAAACATTGAGGAATTGATGATATCGTTTCAAAATCACTGTCACCTTCAGTAGTATCATAATTCTGATCAGAGAGACAATATGCGTCCTCACTGAGCTCTGGCACTTGGTGAAAAGTTGGAATTTGACACTTCTTCTGAGTGAGGGATAGGGCACCTTGCAGAGACTAAATCTGGATAAGTCTACTTGTTGTGGTTCTTTCGATTGATTCCAGTAATATTTACTAGGCAAAAATAAGTCATGGAAGTGATTTTTTGGCTCTCTCCAAACCATTGGTACTCCAAATTTTAAACTTTTCCTTTTGCCAGTAGTCCACTATCGTAAATGCTCTGTACAAGTTTTAAAGACAATATGTGGTATCCACGTTTTATACTGATCACCAAGCTCAACACCAAAATATCCAAGATAAGCCCTCTTTACAAAATCACTCATAGTTTTTGTTTTCGAGTAACGTGTATTCTCCGCAAATGTAGCAAAAAATATCAGGATTATGTACACATCTTCTTCTACTTGAACTCATTTTATTTCTACTCAACAACACAAATACAACAATTCACATTAACAATCTACATTTAGATTTACTTTTTAACCACTCGTTACTAAAGAGAAATTTCCTACGACGCTAACTTCTATCTATCTGCACGGCGGGAATTCACAAACTAATCTCAACTCTCAACTGCGGTTGAAGGTTTGATTTGAAGGTCACTTCCAGGGGCGGCCCTAGCAGTTTTGCCGCCCCGGACAAAAATACAAAATGCCGCCTTTTTCCTCGATTAAAGTTTGAAACGTAATAAATTGCTAAAAAATGTCCAACCCAATAAATAGATGTTGGGAATTAAAGACAGCGTGACAAAACAAAATCTTGTATTCTGGGTCGGATTTAGACCGAATGGCGCCCTAAGCTATTTTAGATATTGGGCCCTTTTGTATTTGGAATACTTTGTTGTGGGCAGAACCGGGGCCCGGCAGAACACGCCATTTTTGTCACCTTTTTTTTTTTTCGCTGATACAGAATCTCGTGTATTTTTTTTTTTTTTTTACCTCTCGTTTTTTAAACTTCGTGCTGCCTTTATTCTTTTCTTTTCTTTTTTCTTTTTTTTTGTTTTATTCACCCTTGAATAAAACAAAATGGGTATGATTAAAGTCAAGCAGTGACTTTTTTTAATGAAGTAGAGAATATCCGCAATTTCTGGGGGTTCGGGGTTTCTCCCCCGAGGAAATTTTTGAAAAATAGAACATAAAATGCTGCATTTTGGGGGTAACTAAGACTACAAAAATAACAGGAGAAAAATAGGTAAACAATGCCTTTTAAAAGTTATAACTTCTTTTGCAAATTAAAATCAATCAAAGTAAACATTGCTTGTGCTTGTAGTTCTTTTAAATCGGTGATTCGTTTATTTTAATAGGCTATGTTGAAACAACCAAAAGTGTTGCGTTGAAGGGGATACATTTAAATAACACGCTTAAACACCGCTACATTGATACCTTTCTCAATTCCGAAGTAGGGGAGAGCGGGGCTAAAAGTTCCGTTTTTTAAACAAGCTCAAAATTCGTTTTGAAAACTTGGTTCTAGAATAAATATTCCTAGGTTAAAACCTAGTATTATATGTCCCTTTGATATACAGACTGTTTTTTGAGTAGTATTTCGTAAGATTTTTGAATAATTAATGTCATAACAAGTAAAGCCGAAAAGGAACAACAAACCCCGCCTTGGGGCAAGTTGTACCGTGGGTGGGGCAAATTGTTCCGAGATTAACAAGACGATGAATAACGATGCTGATTTCGAATTTAACCACTCTGCGATAAGAAAAACTCATTTAAGACATAATTTGTGAAAAAAAAACAATGGTTTATATTAGTATAACTTTATTTAAGGGCTACAGAAATATCGTTTAAATAATCAGCTGTTTTCTCACACTTACTACGACTTTTTTACTTCCTCTTAGGTAGCAAAGGAAGTTATTATAGATATTATATATATATATATCGACCACCCCCTCGAGTTAATTACGACGATTTTTCTCGTGACGTCTGTATGTACGCATGTATGTATATGCGTATGTATGTCACATAACTTAAAAACTATATGACGTAGAAGTTTCTACTTTAATATGTAGGCTCTGTGGGAGGTCCAGTTGTGCACCTCTCCTTGTGGTTGCATTTGAATGTTCCCAGGGGGTTATCCCCTTTTTTTGGGGGGGGGGGAATCAGTATTAATTTGTAGACACAAGTGATATGAACTGGCGCGATCACTAGGCGATATATCGCCAAGCTTTTGGTCGCCAAGTGTTTGACGCCAACTTGGCGACATATCGCCATGTTGGCGAGGAAAAATGATTTCTTGAATTCCGGTACAATTTGGCGTTGTTGGCGATATTTTGAGAAAAAATCCGTTGAATGATGTTAAAATCGGCCATATGTAAAAAATTAATCATTGTAAAAATTTTTTTTGCATTGTTTCATGGCAACCTAGGAATGTAAATGTTTTATTTGTTGCGCTATTTTAATACTGAAGGCATCTACTAAGAAAAAGGAAGTAGTGTGGGGTCCATAACAGATTTTTTGTGCTGGATACCAGCAAAATATCGACTTTAAATAATCTAATCGACTTTTAGACGCGCGCCGCTTGACAAAAGTTTTATTCTCAAGGTAGACCGTGCAAAGCCCGGCAACGCATCTAGTAAACTGAAAAACATTCATATGGTAAAATACAGTAAGGACAGTGCAACATGTAAAAATTACCTATAATAATTAACAGTTTCAACAGCTAATAAGCTAAAATAATTGGTTCAGTCTTCAGTTATAACAGGGTTAAAGCTAAAATTTGAAATAAGATCCTCCAAAAATATGTTTTTTATATTAAAGTATGAAATATATTTCGATGTCTTACATAGTTTGCTCTTCGAAAATTTTATATCTAATATATATCTATAGGATAGACTGAATATTTCAGGATTTATTTTTGGTGAAAATGTACCATCTCATTTTCAGTCTTTCACAGTAAAATATAATATTTATTTATATGTGTACTTATTTACTGCATCACTGGTACAGATGAATAGGGCAAGAGATTCCTTCGGGATACTTGCTAATTTTTCTGGGGCAAGTTGTTTCGCGGAACAACTTGCCCCCCAAAAAAGGAACAACTAGCCCCAAAAGCACATGTCTTTAAAACATCAAATTATAGGTTAGGTAACGAAACGTAAATGGTTTCAGCGTATGGTATTAGAGTGCACAATCTATCTTCATAGAAAAATACCAAAAAACTTAACACTAACTATTAAATTTTGGTCGAAAGACCAAAAACAAAAATATTTACTTTCGTAGATCAGTAATGCACGTGCTCGGCTTTTAATATACCGAACGCCACTGGGCTGGCTAAAACAGCGGCCTTTTGTGCGCTATAACATTCTATTTCACGACGTATTGACAAAATACATTTATTTTTTTTCTTAGCTGAGCTATTTCAAAGGGAACAACTTACCCGCGGAACTTTTAGCCCCGCTCTCCCCTACAAAAAGAATTATGTTTGTAAAATTCGTTCATAATTTTCTTTCCTTGAAGGAAACTTTATTTTAGCCCCCCAAATATAACTTTATTTTATCCCAATCATATTCGAGTCCAAATGCCGCCCCTAAAATATGCCGCCCCGGACAGGGGTCCGGAATGTCCGGCGCTAGGGCCGCCCCTGGTCACTTCAGGGACGGACATCTCAACTATCAGAATTCTATGGAACTGGATGGCATCAATAAGTAGGATTAAATCCCACTTGTTAATGGTTTGTCATCCAATCAGTTATATATCTCATATTGTAAGACTTCTTTTTATAGTAAAAGAATTAAAATAATAATTATTTTTTAAAATACAATGGTTTACATACATTTTAGGCTTAAAATAGTTCGCCGTTGCCATATTTATTCAGTTATTTAACGTCCTGTTTATGGGATATTTTGCAGATATGTGAGCAAAATACGACCTTACTTGACTTTACTTTTGCAAAGTAACATTACAGAAGGCATCTGTGATCAATTTTAAGCAAATTATTTTAAAATAGTTTAATTTTATGAAAAATAAGTTTGCAAAAAAAAAAAAAAAAAAACTTTCTGTGGCTAATCATGCAGGATCGTTGCTTGACTGATTTGTCTGAATAAAGCTGTCAATAAATAAACTCTGGTGTCCAAATAGGGGCTCTATCTGTTTTCTCAAGAAGAAGGACTATTTAACTTGTGAAAAACAGCTTTAGTAAAATGATATACCCGTTACAGGTTTTTGTATGCAGTAACTAACAAGCGTCCCGATTTTTGGCTACTGGGCATAAATGGGTTAATTGCGCAATTATTGTACTTTTAATTAGTATTTTCAGAAAAAATTTCATTTTTAAAATACCATTTGTGGTATTATTGAAGTTTTGCAGTAGCATTTCAGCGTAAATTCGCACTATTTTATTGCTTACATTCTATCCGCTCTTCAAATAAAGTATGAGAGGCGCTGCAGTCTCTGGCTAATGGCTACCGAGAGAGATGAAATCAAAACAGATCCATTTGTAAATCTATTTATATAAAATGTATGTAAGTATATTTGTTCCTTATACAAATCCAGTTTTCGTCTGAGTTTCATCAAACTTGGCACAGAGGTTCCTTGACGCACTAGAATTTACATAGGCGAGGTTTTGAAATTTTTAAAAAATCGGAAAGGCTCAAAATTTAAATTTTTTGTCTCAAAATGTCCATTTTCTTTCATTTTGAATATATTTTGAAATAGGAAGAATCAGTATCAAAAGTTATTTTTTTCTTTCTTGCGCATTAAAATTTTTACTTCCTGCGTGATCTCTATGATTCTACCTATTACAAAATAAAGTGGTCCGTTTCCACTTCAAAGTCACCCGCCATCTCTCCGCGGTCCAGCTTTACCTAATGAAGAACCATTACAATAAAGGCCAGTTGCAATCAGGGTTGCATAGTTTTATCAAAAAGAGCCAATTTGGATCATCTTGATCACACAGAGCTAGATAAAATTCAAAAGCATTAGCCACACCATCGTTTGGTTAATTGTTGATTGATTCTTTTACCATAGCAATGTAATTTCTAATAGCTGTAAAAAAGTTTTAATAACGCATATTTTTTTTTGTGATTATCATACATTTAAAAATACCGTCGTGTATCTGCAGGTGAAAATGGTCAAATTAAGTTCTCAAGATTCAGTAGCCCATTTTGATTGTTGCTAAACGAAACTGGTTTTCAGACTGAACAATTTCCCGTTTAGGATACCAGATTTCAATGTCTATTGCTGAAATTTAATGGGGGATTCAAAATACTGCGTAAAATATTCATAATAGCATTCGAGTGTCTCCTACAAATAGCATTTTATGCAGAACATTAAATGTCCTCGATTTTGTTTTTTTACTTTTTAATTTTTTCGCCATGTTCTCATGAGTTAGCTTAGTACCTATGAGAAAGTAAGTTTACCATAAACATATCCAAAATGTAAGTACCGGGGCATTCGTGCAATTTGGCTATTTTCCTCGGTTTGGTTATGCTCCTAAATTTTTACCTGTCAATCGTATTTGCAATGAATGCTTAGAGTGCCGGCTCAGTTTGACTGTTTTGTTTCTCTTTTAGATTTGGTTTTTGCTCCCTTCATTAGTTTATTTTCATGGTTTATTTTTAGTGAAATCTCCTTCAATGATGCTCACGTTTTTGCCAACATCTTCAGTCTTTGCAAAGACTTCTCCGAGCGTTTTGAGGATATTTTTGTCTCTGAATGATCCTCAATCGGTCATGAACATTTTTGAAAATGTTGAGACATCAGATGTTTAGTATCAGTAAGAATTGGTGGAACTTTCAATAACTGAAACTTGAAAAGCTGGTTTCAAGAATGTTAACAATTTCACAAGATTTTGGCTGCAAGGAGACATTAGTTCCTTTATCCTGGACTGTGAGCTATCGCCGAAATTTTTTTAATCATCTTCCTCTTTTCCTACCTCGTCGAATGAGGATTCAGTGTTGTCAACGACAACGACCTAGTTACAAAACAGAGAAATCGACTCCAAATCGTTCCAAGATGAGACTTGCGCCTGCACCTTGCAAAAAATATTAAACCGGCCGTAACGAAACTTTCTTTAAACCACCAAGAACAATTATCTCACTAACATATATTTCTGAATGTTCCTTTCATATTTTGAATGTTTATTTTCATTACATCTAATTGTTTCCTTCATTTTTTGAGTAAAAATTTTGTTTTGCTTGTTTATTTCTATCTATGTAGAGTAATAGAGAAAAGCCTTTAAGCATACAAATTGATGAAATTTAACACATCCATAAATAAAACGCATATAAAATGTAACACATCTCTATTATAAGTATGAGTATTTTCCAACAAAGATTACGATTAACTATGAATTATCAATTTAAGGCTTACCTATTTCATTTTCATTATATGCCCATGTGGATAGAATTCATTCAAATAATTTTTTGGAGCTATGTTGTATTAATAAGCATCCGGGTAACACCAGGTGACAAGCTAGTACTTTATATCAGTGGGAGTGTTACGGTTATAAACGTAAAGAATTTATTTATTTTAACATTTAATTTACCATGTTGTTAAAACTTTCCTTTTAAAACAATTCGAGAGCTCCTATTCATGAAAAATAGATTTAGATTCAAGAAATAATTTAGTACATTAGAATATGTGAACCGGTTTAAAGGCATGATTGTCTAAGTTTACTTAGTAGTTCTGAAAGTCATTTTAAAAACCTTTTAGTTTCCAATGAGAAAGTGTTACAAAGAAAAATATGTTTGTGTGTAATATTCCAAATAAATTGTTTTCTTTTAATTAAACAGAATATCGCATAAGGTCAAAAATATGTCTTTTGTTGGAACAATAAAATTATGAAATGAGTTTAAACTTCCATCGATTTATCGTTTCAAGTCCATTCAAGCGAAGCTATTTAAGCACCAACAAACGCAACCGTTTTTTCAAAAAGCACACACAGCTTTCAAAAACTTTCACAACCGTAACTGCTCCAAAGCAATGCTTTCACTTACAGCGACAAGCGCGGACCAGTGCTTGTTACAAGGAATTGATCGCAGCACCGAGGAGCAAATATTGTTTCGAGTTAATAAGTTTTCTGTTTGCGAAAGTAAACATCATTAAAGGCATCTCATTCTTTTATGTTTGTGACTTGAGTAATTAAATTTACTTATCTCCTCGTGGCGTTGGGAGCGGAAAACTTTTCTAATATTCTTTTCCCGTTCGAAATCAATAAATGCCATTCCATTTTTGGAGCGAAAGTTACAGTTACAGTGTCGCGAAAACCGGCATGCATTAAATTGATACCCCAGTCACGGCTTCCTAATAATAGCTTTAAACAAAGCGATATTTCACAATGGGTTTTGGATGCAAAACAAACACTTCCAAAAATTTCCGATGCCTTTGTTTGCGAATCCCGCATCAAAACCTCATTCCATTATTCATTCTTTTCTCCGATTCGGGAAAGCAAGAGAGGGAAAAAACTGCTGCCAAAACCACCGGCTAAATAACCCCGGGAAAAGCAGGGAAGAACGCCGAAAAATTTGACACTCGTGCCTCCCTACGTTCATTAAATGAGGATTATTAGCGAACTAGCTACCCGGCTCCATTTTCCCACAGGACGATTTGGAAGTTTGAGGTGCCCGCAGGACGTTAACAACACAACCCGAGCCACACAGAATTCCCGAGGGAGGGCAGTCGAAAGACAGCCCAAGCCCCGCGTGGACTCCTAAAACCTTCTCGAATTTTCGAAAACAGTGCTTTTCAGCTAGTAATTACTAAAGAGCGTTAGGCCTAAAGGCAAAGTTATTACGAAACTCCAGGGATTTTCTGTGGGATTTAGAAGATTATTTTTGTGTTTTAAAACAAACACCGGGAAACAAAATCAAATAATAAAACAAAAGTACACATAAATAAATAAGATGACAACAAATAGATTTGTTTTTATTGAGAGCATGTTTTTTTTTCTTCTCAAACGTTGAAAATCTGGTCTCCTGAGCTTTATGCTAGGTTTTATCGAGTGAATGATTAATTTGAAACGGGTTTTGTGGTTTAGACATCGTGGATTATTCTCTAGAAAGGAATTACAATTTTTGCTAGCTCAATTCTCCTCTTATATTTATTTATACGAAGAAAAAAAACTGCTTAGTACAGTAGTTACCTTTTTAATTTCACGTTCTAAACCTTGATGCAAATGAACAGGTTTGATTATTTCTTTTTTCGTTTCACCACAAAGCGTATTTATTAATTTATAAAATTACACAAACAAAATTTTGATTTTGCAAGAGTTTTTGTGTGGTCTCAAAGGAAATATTTTCCCGTTGAAACTTCATAAATAAGAATTGTTGGTTAGAAAATAATACTAACCTCATTTTCAATAAAAACGTTTTATCATACGCAAGAAAAGGCGTAACTAGAAGAGTTGCAATGATTTGTAATTTTATTTACTTAATAAATAAACTTAATCTTTTGGGAGCAGTCGCTCTGTTGGGTTTTGAAAACATACGTAAAATAATTCACAGTATGACAAAATAGTTCAGAGCCATTTTGCTTTCAGTAAAATAATACGTATTCTAAACTTCACTCATGCTCAATCGAAATAATTGTTTCGTACAACTTAGTCCCATGTGATAAAAACATTTGACATATTGTACTACTTTACAAAAGTTTTTTTCGAAATTGTTCATCTTTATTTATACAGCACATGTGTATCTCTTATATATTAAAGGCCATCCACTATTTTTCCAAATTCCTTTAAGATAACTCAAGCATAAAGAACCTTGTCTCAAGGTTAATTTTAGTGTTAATTAGTTATTAACCAATGAAGTATAATTAAAAAAAGATTATCTTTGTTTCGATACCTTTTTACCTTGTTTACCTAGTTGTTCCATTTTTTCGTTTTCCTCCCTCTTAAACTTGCTTTAATAAATTTTCTGTTTGGTCATGGTTTCGGAAGGGGAAATTTCACTTTTCGTTTTCACTGCGTGGGAGCTTATGAATATGCTCTTGAGAGAAGCTGCTAAATAGTTTTGAAATTCACTAAAACGTCAAAATCAGAATGCCAAAAATCAGAAATTTCAAAAATCCGAACGCAATTTCATGAAGTTTTAATAAATTTAAAATTTGAAAATTCTTTTTTTTTGGTTAAATTTTGTTTGCCAAATATAAATTAAATAAGGACTGCACTGGACATCAGCAGCTCTCAGTTAATAATGATAATTACGGGCGATTCTCTGTAAACTCGTCATTTTTCACACGAAATCTGTCCGGGCACGGTTTTTTGAAATGTTCGTATAATTATAATACTATTGCTCAGAAAATGAATCTATTACTTGTTCAGAGGCCAATTGAATGCAAGATGTTTTGTCTGATAAATCATGATAGGGGGTAAGCCCCCCGCCTAGTATAACGAGGCAGGGGACTGTGCCAGGTGACTGGTTTTTGCTCTTGTTGCGTAATATCTGCAACATTGACTATTGTTCGAGTTACATAATTAGCACAAATTGTGAGATTACCTACGGATTACCTATAAATTTAGGCACAAATTGTGGACAATAACTAATTGACCGGAATAACTAATATGTTTTATAATTAAATTGACATTAATAAAATCACTTCCCAGAGGACTGTTTTCGCAACGACCCTGATGCATACTTTCGTCACAAATGTGGCTCTCAATCTAAGCAAAGTAGCGTTTCAACACCATTCTCGGCGATTTCGGCAAATTCACACTGATTACTTTAAACTTTATGCCAAAAAGAATTTGCAAAAGTTATAGTTTTTTCGTATTACAGCTTTTAATTTGTTGCAGGGGACTGTTTGAAAAAACTCCGGACAGAATTTACATGACAGTTTTAAGTTTTAGAAATATGTAATTATACCTTATTTCATAAGAAAAGTATAGCTTCATCATTCTATTTTTAGATATTAATTGCCAAATTTATGTAGTGTTAATAGGTTTTTTGAAATACTATCTTGAACAGTTAGACTATGGGATTGAAAGAGCCAGGGGACAGTGTTTTTGGCGCTTAGATAATTTTTAGAAAAAAAAAATTAAATTGTTATCACTCCAAATACAATTGGGCCACAAAGTATTAATGCTTTACTTGTATTAAGAGCGATAATTACTTTATTACACTTTATTGTTTTTAAAATCTCTCAGTCCGGACAGCCAATTACCAGTTTACAAACATTTTACCATTTCATAATAACAAGAAATATTTTTGAAACTCCACCAATATTACAATAAAGATATCAAATTTTGAATATGACTTGTATAATTTTTTCCGTTTGGAACTATTTATTTGTTGACAGGAATCAATTATATATCTAGGAACTTAGTTAAAATATTGCTAGATATTTAGCGCTGCAAAGTGTGAAAATATTTTACAAGTTCACTTTGCCCCACATTCTCCTACTACCACATTGTGTAACCACTTTATTTGATTAATAGCACTCAAAAAAATTGTGTAAGGTTGCCGTTGTTAATGGGTGTAGCATTGCCGAACTTCTGGAGTAAGTTGTTCCGATTTTAAAAACACTAATTGCTGGAGAAAAGTTTCACGTAGCCTATGTAAAATTCTACCAAGCGTTAAAATTACATTCAAAGCGCATGCGTTAAGACAAACATCGGCGCAGAGCTCTTGAAGTCGAACGTAATCAAGATACGCCTCAACGGTCTAGTAGTTAAATCGCGCGTCCTTTGAGAGCCTTCTGTAAGCGCTAAATTCATGGTTCGGGTTTCGATCATATCAAACGTAGTTAAAATAACTTACGGATCCGTGTAAAGTTGAGTGGTAGAGGGCAAGCAGGAACCTGACAGGGGCGCCCCGAAGTAACTTTTTGTGAGGGGGAAAATTATCAATTTGCCGAATAAAGTTCCAATTTTACCGAATGATGAAATACAAGCATGCACACACGTAGTACATGCATGACATTTAGTGAGAAAAAACATTAGGCATCTTTTAAAAAATAATTTTAAAAACTAAAAAGTCAAATAATCTCAATGTTGTAATATTGTCTTCAAATTGCCGAATCGTCAGCAAAATCTGCCGAATACGAAAATTATTGGGAGGTCACAGTGACCGCCCGTGACATCCCATCTGAGCACTCCTGGAACCCGACAAACATTAAATAAACGAATAATTGAAAGTAGTCTTTCAGCCAGATGAATGCTCTTTCTTCTTATTTCTTTTGACAGAGAATTCTGGTGTAACCTTACACACAGAAATGTTTGAAACGTTACGCTATAGTTACATCGCCATGGTGTAACCTCCTAAAAGTGATGTGCTACTTATACCAGATATATCGATTAAGTTACTCCATAACAGGGGAGGTAGCACTGCTGCCACCGTATTTAAACAATTTAAAGTAAAGTTACACAATTTTTTTACAGTGCATACTCTTTTCCTAAACTATTTATTCCCTTGGTTACTTTTGAAAATCCAAACAATTTGATAAGCCGAACTACCTATGGTCCCAATTAGTTCTGGTTCTCGACGTTCTACTGTCCTGGTATATTAGTAGGGGAATGCGGGGTAAAGTGAAAGAGTTAAGACAACTCACTTGTTTCAGAATGAAGGATTTGGTAATTTGTTCTAAAAATTATTGCACATAAAGAAGAACTAATGAATTTTGTAATGCAACTTACGTTGAAGTATTATTTTTCATTTTTGTAGTTATTTTGTACCTTAAAAAAAAGGTGGAAATTTTTCAGAATGAAAATCCATAGGGCAAAGTGAGAAATAGAATACTTTTGAAATGGAAAATTTTCTATTTGATGATTAACATTGACTTTCATTAAATGAATACATAAATTAACGAATAAATCAGTTTTGAATAAAAAATAAACGAATAAAGAAATAAATGATGAATTAATAAATATAGGAGAAAAGTAATGAGGGGATAAAATAGTCAATGAATAAAAAAATGAGTGAATTAATGAATAAGTAAGTGAAGTAATAAGTAAAAGAATGTAAATAAGTTAAAAAATGAAGAAATACGTGCGTGAATTGGTAAATGAATCTATAAGTAAACAAGATAAAGTATTTCACTTTGCCCAATCCACTTTGCCTCACGTGCACTTGACAAACTACATTGAACATTTAAAATCAAAACATGAGTAATTTTAAACTAAATAAGGACTGAGCTGTACATCAGTATATCTCAATTAATACTTAAAATGATAATTACAAAAATGTTATAACTTTATAATAGCAAAAAATATTTTTGAAAAACCACGAATTTTCCAAAAAGTGTATCAAATTTTGAAAATGACTCGTATGATTTTTTTCGTTATTCTTTAGAGCTATACTTTTTTTTGACAGGAATCAACTATATGTCCAGCAACTTAGTTAAAATATTGCTTGATAGGTGGCGCTGCAAATTGTGAAAATGTATCACCATTTCATTTTGTCCCGCTCTTTCACTCTGCCTCACATTCCCTTACTTAGTTTTAAAAAATGTTTAAGTTAATTTAGACCAGTGTTTCCCAACCTTTTTGAGCTCATCGCCCCTTCAAGCCGCTGACCAACACCTCCCCCCCCCCCCCCTTTCTTCTTCGAAAAAACCATAAATTTGTTGCAATTAAACATCGATATTATTTAAATATAAGTACCTAACTGATTTTTGCTGAAAATGTACACAATAAAGCAATTGCAATAAATCACTTTTAAACTAAAAATATTAAAAAATAAATAAAATACCTTGGACTTTTTTTTTTCTTTTATACAAAACGAACTGATAAGCATTTGAAGGGTAACATTTAACTAAGATCATCGACATACTTTTCAAAAAACATAAGTCCATTTTTCAAGAAATTATTTTATTTTCGAACTGGGATCTGACGGAGTTAAAATTATTGAAACTTAAAATTTGAAGGAAAATAAATTGAAAATCTGAAAATTTGTAAAATTGACAGTGAATGACAAAATACTTCCTAGCGTTCAGCTAAGGTGCAAGGAGGAAGCTCTGAATTTGTTTAATTCGTTTTTTTTTTTTTCTTAACTTGTGATTAATTATCCGAACTCTGAACAACCGGTTTCGTACAATTTCGATTTTGACTACTTTTATTCTTACTGTTTTCCCTTCTAAATACCCACGTCACCCTATCGCCCCTCAAGAATTTATCGCCCCTGGGAGGAGCCAAATCACCCCCAGGCTGGGAATCACTGATTTAGACGACAAGTAGTAAGTTATTTCGTGTCATTAAAATTACTGTATCAATGATATAAAGAGCAGGAATAGAAATTTTCAGCAAACCTACGATTTTCTTTTACTTACATTTGATTTTTTATACAACTTATTTCATTAAAAATTACTTGCCAGTTATCACACTAATTCGATATCTAACAACCGACACCTTTCAGTTAATAGTTATTTCGATACTGTTGCACGTGGCATACATGGAGTATCACAAATAGAGGGACTTTTTATCAAAAGGGACTTTAAAAGCGACCTTTCCGATAAAAAAAAATCTCTTGAATGTAAAAAACTTGAACATGAGCAAATATGAGGAGAAAATGCTCCAAGCAGAAGAATGTAGTGTTGTTTTAGCAAGTGAAGAAAAACATAACATTATATTGTATAATTTTTAAACTAAAAAGTTTATCACGAGACTCGATTGTTTTCTTATCGGAAACGAATATTTAATCTAATATCTTTAACCGAACAATTCTTGTGTATATATATATATATATATATTTCGGATCTGGAAAACGGTTCGAACGATTTTGACAAAATTTTGTATCTAGATAAAGTTTAGGTTTTTGAGTTCATCTACAAGCTCCATGGCTTAAATAAGGTTGTGATGATGATGTCTTGCAGGCCCGTCATTTCGCGGTTCAGGGGGGCATTGGGGAATCAACGTATTTACATGTAAGTAGGCGTGATTTTTGCCATTTTGGGGCAAATTTACATTGTAATTTTCACAACCTTTTGCCCCCCCCCCCCGGAAAAATTCGAAATGTCGGTCCTGATGTCTTGTCCAAACAAGGTTGTGGGTATCACTTTGATATACCCCCCCCCCCAAAAAAAAAGAAATAAACGCGCCAAATCTAGCACTCTCTACGGACTTTTTAGGGTTGCTGTTTCTTATTTTGGCGTTGCCAATTTAGGATTTTGCGCTTTTAGGTTTTTGCTGTTGCAAAATTTAGCATTTTCTTGTATTTTGAACCATTTTTTGAGTTTTTTTTAAAAAGTTTTGTGGCAACGAAATAGGTATTTTGCATGGCGAGAAAAAAAAGCCGCCAAATTTCCGATTTGGAGGGGTATATCAAGGTAGTTCCAGGTTATGTTTTTTTAAAATAAATTACGGCTGTTTTAAATACGTAATTGCAACCAAGGGCTTAAAAATGCTTTTCAAGTTTATCTAAATAAGTACTTCGAGCTTTAGAAAGAAACACGGTTTTACAAACCTCTTTTTTTTTTTAACCGATCGGGGTTCGGTCGCCAGGTACTTATTTTTAAATTGAAGGGGAAAATGGATAAAGGTGATATGTGACAATTTTTGAAATTTACTTTTATCATGGATGAAGGTGATAAGTCCATTAGTATCATGTCCCCTTAGTCACAGAAATGGTTGGTATCTAAGAATATGACCCCATTTTACCCGTTGAGAAAAATTCATTAAAAATATAAGACAACATATTTTTTGAAAGCTTTTTCTACAAATTTAAACAAGAAGTTCTGTCAAGAACTAAACGAGCCTACTTTCCCGTACATCGACATCGGCATTCTCGCATCTGATCACTATTCTCTTGATTATCTGAGACTAAAAATTATGTCAAACATACCTTTTTAGCACTTAGAGCTGATTTCGAAAAGCAAAATATACCCCTCTCATCAGATGAAAAAGACACGTAAAACGTAATTAACGAATAAATAAAGTTTTGTCGCACCTTTTAAAGAGAAACTGTTACAGTTCCTCCGTAGAAAAAATCCTCCATCGTTTTCAAATAATAATAATAATAAAATAAATAAATAAATAAATAAAAGTACAAAGAGCAACAAAACACATTTTATAAAAGAAAGAAAAAGAAAAGAAAAAAAAACTTGTCCGTTAATAAAATGTCTCGAATTTCACTTTTAATCCGTTGCCAGTTGTTAAATATAAATAAAGAATAAAATGTTCTTGTGAATAAAAAATTTTTGTTACAAAAAAAATCGTCTGCCAAAAAAAAAAAAGAGAATAATAATAATAATAATTATAAATAAAATAAAACAAATGAATAAATAAACAAACAAAAAATCGTCTGCACAGTCAGTCATTTTTTTTCTGAGCCTGCATTTCCGCCATGTTTGCGGAGTCGGAGTCGGAATCAGAGTCCTCACAGAAGATTACTCAAAAGTACTTTACAAAGATTATTTATCAAAACCATTTTCTTACAAAGTTAGTTTGAAGGAAATCCGACTATAAGTTCAGGATCAACATTCAACTTAAATTCCCCGTAGACGCTAATGTTAATTTTTTTTCTGAACGGTTCAATATTGAACGAAAAATGGTTTGAATCAAAAAGCGAAATATGGGAATGTATGGAAAAGCCTCTCCGAGATCTTTCAAACAAAAAAAAGTTTATTCCATTCGGACGGTTCACTCAAAAGTTATTAGGTGGGGAGAGGTTGCTTGAACGGTTCAATGTTGAACGAAAAAATGCTCAAATGGAAAATTTAAATACGGTAATGAAGTATCCTTGCGGAGATCCTTCGAACAAAAACAAAGTTTATTTAAATCGGACTGTTCACTCAAAAGTTATTGGGGGTGACAGCTTGATTGAGTGGTTCAATGTTGAACGAAAAATTGTTCAAATCGGAAATGTAAATACGGGAATGAAATATCCTTGATAAGATCTTTCTAACAAAAAAAAAATTGTTCAAATCGGATTGTTCACTCAAAAGTTTGCATCGCGAGACAGGTTGTTTGAACGGTTTAAAGTTGAACCAAAAATTGTTCAAATCGAAAAATCAAATATGGGAATCAGCTGTACTCGCCGAGATCTTTCCAACAAAAAACAGTTTATTCCATTCGGACGGTTCACTCAAAAGTTATTAGGTGGAGAAAGGTTGCTTAAATGGTTCAATGTTGAACCAAAATTGTGCAAATTGAAAATTTAAATACGGTAATAAAGTATGCTTGCCGAGATGCTTCGAACAAAAAAAAAGCTTGTTTAAATCGGACTGTTCATTCAAAAGTTATTAGGGGTGACAGCTTGTTTGAACGGTTCAACGTTGAACGAAAAATTGTTCAAATCGGAAATGTAGATACGGTAATGAAGTATCCTTGAAAAGATCTTCCGAACAAAAAAAAGTTTGTCCAAATCGGAATGTTCATTCAAAAGTTATTAGGGGGGGACAGACAGACCGACCGACCGACCGACCGACCGATCGACACACAAATTCCCCATCTCAATACCCTACTTTCAAATTTTTAATTTTTCGATATTCATTTTACCTTTTTATTTTTTTAACTTGGCGATATTTTTGGGACTTGGCGATATTTTTTTAACTTGGCGATATTTTTTGGACTTGGCGATATTTTTTAGATGCATTAAGCTACTTTTATTACTTTTTTCGTTTTTCTTTTATTTTTAACGGGAAAGTAGGCTAAAAATTGTCACATATCACCTTTACCCATTTGCCCCTTCGATTGTATTATTACAAATCTAATTTGTTTTTGGAATATTCCATATGTTTAATGCAAAAACCGGACAAGAGCAATATGTAATTAGCAATTAAACTTCGTATGTAATTAGCAAAATAACATTCTATTTTTTAAAAGTCGCATATAAATCGACTTCACAGAAGCAAATTTTTATTAATTAAAATGTAAAGAAAAATATTTAATTTATTTAATTTATTTATTTTATATGTTGTTTTATGACTGGAGATTTTTAAAAGGTTACGTAATCCCCTTCTTTCAATAAGGACTTTATTTACAATGTTCTAAATTGTCACAACCTAATGTCTGGCTTTTATTTTAAAACTAAAATTATGCGGAATTTTTTACGAATAAAGTTTCATAAGTTTCGAAGTCGAAAAATTTAATTTCGAAAAGATGCGCAAGCTATCGATCAGATGAATTTATATTCAATGCCGGTCACATAGCATAAGTTTTTGAGAAATAGTCACGACCCAACTGCGACCGTAATCACTCTAATTATTGTTTAGCAATCATTTGCTCCAAATCAGTGGCAACGGTAATAAAGAACGATGACTTGTAATTAAATCATTGCTAGAGAGAGATGCACGACTCATACGAAAACTAATTCTAATTAGGATGGGAAACGTCTTCTCTTTTGTTTCTTTCAACCGCTCAGCATATCAATTAACAATGTATTTACATGTTTGTCAAAGTATCTACTAGGCTGAATGTATTTCAAAGTAGTTTTATTTTACTCTACTCTTTGATGTGAAGGTATTTCAGAGACGAATTTTTGCTTTGTTAGTTGTCGTGGTTAGAATGAAAATGGCGTTAGTCATCCTAACATAGTTTCGAGTCGTTGAATGTTTTGTGGAGCCATTGCAAAAAAACAGAGCCGCGTACATTTAATTGCAAATAAAAGGGTTTTGTTTCCAATAGCGGGAACGAAAGACTATTCCTACATTAAAAAAAGAAGAAAAAACTTGAAAAAAAAAAAAAAACAAGAAACAACAATACAATGACAAAAGAAAGAGTATTATGGAGCTTAGACCGCATTCTAAAAAATGCAGATCACTTAGCCACTAAGCGTTTCCAGGATGCACCACGACGAAGTTGATCCAGGTTACAGCCGAGAGGAGGCTATATTTTTATTCAAACATAGATATTTCTTTTATTATGCATCGACTACAACTAAAAGCTACTTAAATGTACTAAGTTTTCAACTGTGGCAACTCATGATAAATGTTTTACATAGTTCTGTGGTACACAAAAGGGTCCGCCCCCCTCCCCAACCCACAAAAAAAAAAAAAAAAAAATCCGCTATTGTTGTTTTGGCAGAGGAGTTTCTGATATGTTTAACAGATATCTACTCCCGATTCGAAAAGCGATAATATTAAACCATGTTAAGATCTAAAAAGGGATCATTTTAGCGTACAAATGAATAGCGAAAATCGGGCCCGAGTGATTTTCAAAACGATAAACGATAGATAAATATAAACCGTTACTACATGAGCGATTCCATACCAAATCACCGAATGGGGGTCGCACGACCGACTCGGATTTTTTTTTAATTTGGTACACAGATTGATGGTATAGAGGTATGAAAAAGCCCAAAAGGAAAGTTACCTGTTCCCCTTATTTTCTGAGATACATGCCCTCAAAGTTTGTCCGCCACGTCAAAATACTAAAAAAGTGATGTTATTTAATCATTTTTTATAAAAAATCGTACTCATGCAAAATAAAAGTGTTAGATATCTATGGAAACTAGTTACTCCAGGCATTCTGAAAAAAAATACTAGAACGTTCATAATGAAAATTGCCAAGGTACAGGGCTCTTTGAAGTTGTCACCACAAAAACTTGATTTTGCAGATTTTGCTAAAATTCAGGCATTTATTACAAAAAAAGGCAAACAAAACCAAAGGTTTTCTCACTTTCTGGTAGTGTACAGGTCCTCCCTGTAAATTGCTACGCAATAAATTTTTTGGGTTTCTCACTCCTTCTTGGAAATATTTTAGCTTAAAAATAAGCCATAAGGCAAAAAATGCGTTTTTGGCCATCTTGGCAGCCATTTTTCTCATAAAGGGGGAGCAATAGAAACTTTAATTTTTTTTTTAAACAAGCCACTGATATGTTAGCTATTCACAGGAAAAGAGTTTACTTTTGGTTATTTCTCCCATTAAGAGATATCCTGCTGACAGTATATGCATGTTTTTCGCGACGACCATATGCTTTTGTTCCCCCTCTCATGGACTTAAAATTAATTAAACCAAAAAATAATTATATATTTATTATTAGCTGTATTATCTACTCAATATGTCATGAAATTTAATTTATTAAATCATTGAACAATAAATTAGATAATTGATGAAAACAAGAAAAAGTATTTCTCTGATGCCTGAGCATTATGCATTCATAATTATAAAGCACTAAATACTTTCTTGAGAAATTAATTAACATAAATGAGCTCTAAATATTTATATTATAAGCAATACCCAATCTTGTGATTGGGATACTCCTGTTTTTAATTGAAGAATTTCTTGAATATCACATGAATATCAGGAAAATAAATGAGGTCTTTTCGTTTGATGTAGGATATTTTATGACAAATTTCATTTGATGGGCTACTAACTGAGCATGGTGATAAAGAGCTATTAATTTCAGCATCGAATTCCATTTTACCTTATTAACAGTTAAATATTTACAAAATAATTAAATAAATAATTTAATATAAAGCCATGCTTGAAGAATTAAAATTAGTGCAACTAATTTATTCCCATACTGATCTTTACAAAACTGACATGTGTTGAGCACTGATAAGAACTGACAAGAATAAGTTTACTCACTAAAATACTAGTTCACAGATACTATAAAGCGTACATTCTATTTTCTACAAAATAATACTGCAACAAAGAACAAGGGTATAAAGGGGTAGGTACTAAAGAATTTCTTGAAAAATCAATTAAAATAAAGGAGCTTCGAATATTTATCTCATAGGCAATACCCAATCTTGTGATTGAATGTTCCTGATTGATGGCTATAAACAGGAGGATACCCTTGTTCTTTGTTGCAGTATTATTTTGTGGAAAATAGAATGTATGCTTTATAGTATCTGTGAACTAATATTTTAGTGAGTAAACTTTTTCTTGTCAGTTCTTATCAGTGCTCAACGCATGTCAATTTTGTAAAGATCAGTATGGGAATAAATTAGTTGCACTAATTTTAATTCTTCAAGCATGGCTTTATATTAAATTATTTATTTAATTATTTTGTAAATATTTAACTGTTAATAAGGTAAAATGGAATTCGATGCTGAAATTAATAGCTCTTTATCACCATGCTCAGTTAGTAGCCCATCAAATGAAATTTGTCATAAAATATCCTACATCAAACGAAAAGACCTCATTTATTTTCCTGATATTCATGTGATATTCAAGAAATTCTTCAATTAAAAACAGGAGTATCCCAATCACAAGATTGGGTATTGCTTATAATATAAATATTTAGAGCTCATTTATGTTAATTAATTTCTCAAGAAAGTATTTAGTGCTTTATAATTATGAATGCATAATGCTCAGGCATCAGAGAAATACTTTTTCTTTTTTTCATCAATTATCTAATTTATTGTTCAATGATTTAATAAATTAAATTTCATGACATATTGGGTAGATAATACAGCTAATAATAAATATATCATTATTTTTTGGTTTAATTAATTTTAAGTCCATGAGAGGGGGAACAAAAGCATATGGTCGTCGCGAAAAACATGCATATACTGTCAGCAGGATATCTCTTAATGGGAGAAATAACCAAAAGTAAACTCTTTTCCTGTGAATAGCTAACATATCAGTGGCTTGTTTAAAAAAAAAATTAAAGTTTCTACTGCTCCCCCTTTATGAGAAAAATGGCTGCCAAGATGGCCAAAAACGCATTTTTTGCCTTACGGCTTATCTTTAAGCTAAAATATTTCCAAGAAGGAGTGAGAAACCCAAAAAATTTATTGCGTAGCAATTTACAGGGAGGACCTGTACACTACCAGAAAGTGAGAAAACCTTTGGTTTTGTTTGCCTTTTTTTGTAATAAATGCCTGAATTTTAGCAAAATCTGCAAAATCAAGTTTTTGTGGTGACAACTTCAAAGAGCCCTGTACCTTGGCAATTTTCATTATGAACGTTCTAGTATTTTTTTTCAGAATGCCTGGAGTAACTAGTTTCCATAGATATCTAACACTTTTATTTTGCATGAGTACGATTTTTTATAAAAAATGATTAAATAACATCACTTTTTTAGTATTTTGACGTGGCGGACAAACTTTGAGAGCATGTATCTCAGAAAATAAGTGGAGCAGGTAACTTTCCTTTTGGGCTTTTTCATACTTCTATACCATCAATCTGTGTACCAAATTAAAAAAAAATCCGAGTCGGTCGTGCGACCAACTTCTTTTTTTTTCGGTGATTTGGTATGGAATCGCTCACATATTAAAATCACTGTTAAAAAAGGTTTATCAAAAACTGAATAGTTGATGTAAATACTTTCGAGAAACAAATAGATCGAAATCTCTATAACAGTGGCATTCCAAGCAACGGGACAGTATTTTGTGGTATCACACAACAAAATATTTTTAATGTTTCATGTCAACGTGAGGTTTATGTAGTTTTTATACAGTAAATTTTTATTTATGTGGAATAAAGAAGGTTTGCATTAAAGAACAAGCACAAAATATAGCTATTTTATGCAAAAATTCTCCCTAGTCCTTTTCCCAGCGATATTATGTTCTATTTTTGCAGAAATTCGACCCAGAAAATATAATTTAAGAGATATATTTAGGAAAATTTTTCACAGAATTAGAACATTTTGGGAACCAAAAAGTAATGTGTTTTCTTTTTTTTTTTCAAGCAAATGTATTGTTTAAAGTTTTTATTTTTAATCAACAATGTACCACGTTATCAAAAACTTTTTGCAGATAACATAATATAATCGGTTTTTGAGCAATGAATCAGCTTTTGAGCAATTGGTTTTGGCTTGTAGTTAAGATAACATTTCCAGATGTCTTGCTTTAGAAATCAATTCATTTTTATCAATCGGGATTGAAAAAGTGCATTCTAGATGGTGAAAGGCTGTTAATAACGAATGAAATTACATCGTTGACTGAAAATTTAATAATCCTATATATATTTAAAAAAACTAAAAAATGAGAGAACTATTAGAGTAAATCAAACTAGAAAAAAAATGTCAAAACTATTGAATATCCGCTTAGTTTACATGCACTTATAATGCATCAACATGTAATATTTTTTAGCCTTTAGTAATAATGATAGTATAAAATATGTTACTTTTTTTTTGCAAAGAACATGAATTTTATCTTTTATTCAGAGTTACATACAAACAACTGAAACACTAAAATACATCAGCATGTAATATAGTTTAGCCTTTAGTATTAATAATAGTATAAAATATATTTCTTTTATATTTGTAAAGAACGTGAGTTTTATCTTTTATTCAGAGTTATATACATGCATACAAACAAACCCACATGTGAAACTAATTATAGCGTATTAAAAAAAGTTACAATTTATTTGTTTGAAAAAATACGCCATTACGTTCCCGGTAACCCAATTTTTATATTTTTCAAAAACTGTTAAATATATTTTGAAAATCACCCCCCTCCCCCAGAAGAATGTCACCCCGAATATACCAATCCCCCCACCTCTTTATAATGCAGCTACTGATCTACAGTCAAATGGATTTGTACGAAGAAAACATTCGATTTTATCTCCAGTATTGCATTTTTGAGTTTGAATGTTATAAAACACATGAAGCATTTCTGAAGCTATCTTTCTTCGATAGCACATGCTGCTTTTTGAATAAACGTTTTTTCTACGTTTTCAGAAGACATCATCGAATACGATTGGCCAGGGAATTGCAGATCTTTAACGGAACGCAAAGTGAAATTCAAGGGAATCAAGAACTTCATTCGAAAAGGGGTTCACCGAGTATCTGTGGGTGCTTCTAAAACTGAAATATGCTTAATGAAGTGCGTACCCCAAATATCGTTGTTCTATGTGGGTGCTTGGGGGAGCTATACTTTTTTGCCGCGGTAAGTATTAGATCAGTGAGGCATTTTTCAGTACTAGTAAAAGTCCTGAGCATTATAGGCGAGGGAACGTAAGTCAGAGTGAAATAGTCAACATGACTAGCCTTTTTCAAATTGAACACATTTTGAATTTGTTTTGAAAGTTTCAGTACATGAGTAAAAAACAATGTGTTTTATAATAAACTTGCATTGAATTATTATTTTAATTTTTGCTAGTATATTTGTACCTACAAAAGAAAAAGGGAAAAACTTTCATCTTTTTCAATGGGGCAAAGTGAGAAATAAAAATTTTTTTAAAAGAAATTTTCTCTTCAGTTATCGAAAATATTTTTGATCAAATAGATGAGTAAGTAAAAGAAAGTATGAATAAATGAGTAGGGAACGAAACAATAAACGAATAAATGAATACATATACATTAATATAGTGTGAGGAAAAATAAAATAGTGAATGACTAAGAAAATAAGTGAATAAGTAAGCAAGTGAATTAATAAATGAAGAGATGTAAAAGAATAAATTAATAAACGAATACGTAAGGGATTTAATCAATGATTTAGTAAACGAAATGAACTTCTTCACTTCACCTCTCATGCACTTGACTAATTGCACAATATATTTAAAACAAAATAAGCTTAGTATTAAATGAATAAATGCAGCAACAAATATTTGTAGGTCTAACTTAATATTTAAAATACTAATGATAAGAACATTATCCTTTCATAATAACAAAAATAATGTTTGACTTACAACAAAACATTACAATATGAGTGTCAATTTTTGAAAATTGCATGTGTTTTTATTTGCTTTGATATTTCACCATTTCGCTTCGTCAATATATTTCTCTACCCAAATATCCAAATATTTGCCGACATCAAGAATTATCTCGAAGAATTATGATCAAAACCCTAACGCAAGATGATGCTTTTTAAAAAGGTCGAGTCTTTACTTCATGACAGAGAACACAGTAAAAAAGACTTTGAAAAAAATTAGTTTTTTTTTTTCTTTTTTGTAGTGGATGACGACGCATCAACTGAGAGGGATTCGTAAGTAAGTATATGTCAAAAACATGGAAATATTGACGATAGTTAATGCCCCATAAAATACGAAAAATATTTTCGCTTAAAAGAAGAGCTAGGGAATAGTCCTTTTATATTTTATCATTAAGCTCTTCAAAGAAAACAATTAAGAAATAAACTTTTCCACCATTTCAGGTTTACAATACAATTACTAAGTTAAATTTCAAAGGAAAGAATAAGAATTAGGAATAATAACAGTTCTAGTTTATACTTCTCTTGCATTCACGGAGATTATTTAAAAAGAAAATCAATCGCTCTTTAATAACGTCACTTATGTTATTCCTGATGTCACCGACTAAAATCCCATGTAGTACACGTATCATTTAAATGTCTTTTAAAGATTTCAAAACGGTTGTCACAGTGTAAACAACAGTTTTAAAACGTTTTTAATCCTTTATGCCCTAACTGTACTCAGAAGCCCCGCTTATATTAATTTAGTAATTATCAATCCTAAATGGGTGGAACCGTGCTGAAGCTTTTAAGTACCACTCCTTGTACTTCGCTGAGAGGCTGACAGATTTTACCTGCAATCGGAAAGTTTTCTTAGGGGCCTTAAGGCGTAAGGGGCCTTTAGACCCTACTGATTAAAAAAAAATCCAAATGAATTTGGGACATAGAGGTTTAAAACTAAGTGTGCTACGTGAGATAATTCTTTTTGCATTCCCGTTACACAAGTCAGTAACTTAACCCATTTATGCCCAAGTTTTTTTTAACAATTTTTTCCATATTTATCTACTTAAAACTCTTACTTGGAATGGTTTACATACATTTTAGGCTTGAAATAGTTCGCCGTTGCCATATTTATTAAGTTATTTAACGTCCTGTTTATGGGATATTTTGCAGATATGTGAGCAAAATACGACCTTACTTGACTATACTTGTGCAAAGTAACAGTACAGGGGGCATCTGTGATCAATTTTAAGCAAATCATTTCAAAATAGTTTAATTTTATGAAAAATAAGTTCGCAAAAAAAACTACTTTCTGTGGCTACCCATGCTGGATCGCTGCTTGACTGATTTGTCTGAAAATAGCTGTCAATAAATAAACTCTGATGTCCAAATAGTGGCTCTAACTGGTTTTCTCAAGAAGAAGGACTATTTAACTTGTGAAAAACAGCTTTAGTAAAATGATATACACGTTACAGGTTTTTGTATGCAGTAACTAACAAGCGTCCCGGTTTCAGGCTACTGGGCATAAATGGTTAACTGCAACAGCCTCAAAGTTATTGCTATTCTCATGTAA
>JAXGGA010007390.1:0-63038 GCA_038373865.1 Uloborus plumipes
TGCCTTCATTTCATTATGATAAATTTGATGGATATTGCTTTTTTAAATGTTTTTTGACATTCTTAGTTATTTTGCATTATTGAGAAAACAATTGAATGATGAAATAAACTTTTGTATTGTAAACAAACTATAATGTGTTAAATAAAATATAGTGATAAAATTTTGCTATGTAAAAATTGCAGAAAAGTTTTGAGTTGGAATAGATTTGTCTAAATTGTCAGATTTTGATATAAAAATGCCTCCAGACTTACCTAGCTTAAGTGACCTTATAAACGGAGTAATTTTATAACCAATTCATATACATTTGTCAGTGAATAAGTATGTATACAAAGAATTTAAAAACTGCAGTGTATAAAGTTATAATTTTTTGATTAACCAATTAAGATTAGTGGAATTAATAAGGAATTGTGAAAGCATGCTTAATTATAATTTTTTTTTTTGATTTAGTTTTAAATTGTATGGATTAAAAAAATGCTCAAGCAAAGCAATCTATTCAAATTAAAAACTGAGAATCTTTCTTTTTTTGTTTCTATCTATGTCATGCTTCTTTCTCCTGAACGCCAATGAATTGAAAGTCGAACCAGGTGCCGATAGATTGGTAATTTTTCAGGCTTTATTAGTTTTAAATTATATAATTATACGATTTTAATTAATGAAGGTATCAATTAATAAGTAGTAAAATTTAAAGCGATTTGTCCTAAATGATTAAATATGAATCCATTGTTACAAAACGTGGTTGCTATGAAACAATAACAGTAATAAAAATCAGAATTTTGACATCAAACATGAAACTCATTAGCGAGCAGGCGCGGATCCACGGAGGGGGAACTGGGGGAACGTTCCCCCCCCCAAAATGCCAAGGTGCATAAAAATTTTCAGAACAGAGAAAAGGAAAATAATTTCGTTTTTCAGATTCCTTTCGTTTTTATATTTGAGATTTGGCTACCAAACATTTTAAGTGGCAACCAAAGTTTTTGATTCATGACGTCATTATTATCCAATCGCATCTAAGGGTTTTTTGAGTTGAGTTTAAAGGGGGGGGGGGACATTTTTAAGAGTTGGCAACCCTGTGTTTCGTGTTTAGTGCGCTTATTCTGTGCTGTACAATACCACCACAACGATAACAAATTTATTTGTGATAGCTACGTTTTATTTTCAAGATTTTTTTTTTTTTTTTTTGCTGATGAGAACTGTTCTTCAGCTATCTTCTTTTCCTCATGGTAAGTCTTAGTTCTTTCATTCAATTTGTTCTACATTAATTACTTACAGAAAAAATAAATGTAAGCAGGGGAGAGCTGGGCCAAAAGTTCCGTGTTTTACTCATGCTTAAAATTTGTTCGGAAAACAAGATTCTAAAATTAATATTCCAAGGTTTTTCTTTGTCCCTTTGATACAAAAGCTGTTTTTTTTTTTTTTAGTTTTATTTCGTAAGGTTTTTTAATAATTAATTCTATGGTAAATAAACCCGAAAATTACCAACTTACCTCGACGGGGGAGCAAGTTGTTCCGAGATTAACAGAACGAAGAATGACGATAAGAACAACAAATTTAACAATGTTTCGAAATGAACTCATTTAAAACATAATTTAAAAAAAAATGTTGATGAAAGAAAGAATTTATTTAATTTTTTTATTATTGATTTACAAAAATTACTGATTCGAACAAGTTTTGCGTAAATGAAAATATTTCCACAGCAATGCTCGAAAAGAAAGCCATATGACAAATTTTCAAAACAAACAGAAAAGAAGGAAAATGTGCTGTTATATACCGTATTTTCGGGCAGATAAGCCGCGGTTTATACGTGTTTAAAAACTAACTTTTCACTCATGCGGCTTTTCGCCATGGCGGCTTGTACGATGTAAAAGTTTTTTTTTTGTCTTTTTTAAAAAAAGTGCATGCTATGTTTATTTTTTCCTAAATTCAGTCCGACATCGAAAGCCACTACTGCAACGCCCTTGAATAATTCTATTTTAAAAAGGGTGACATCATTTCTGCTTATTCAGATGTTATTTACTTTCCTAGATCCGATAACGAAGGGGAATAAATTAAGAAAAAAAAACCATCAACAATAACCAACATAATCAAAAAACGAATTCAAACGAAAAAGAAATAAAAAATCAAAATCGCTAGTGATAAGGAAGGGGAATAAATTAAGGGAAAAAAAACATCAACAACTCCAAACGAAAAACAAAATCGCCCGCCTCCCGTAGCTGAGGGAATGGGAAGTAAGGTTGCTGTAGAGACTACCAGGGAGTAGGACCGGGTTACTATAAGTTGCCGTTATCGCCAAAATGTTGTAACGTTTTAATTATCTATGATATTGAAACACTATTTGCAAATCAATGTTCCCAATTCTTTGTCATTGTTTTTCAACGATGTCAATACGAGTATACTGCAGCATAAGTTCTTGCAGAAAATTTTTTTTAACTACGTTTTATGCGGCTTATACACCGATGCGGCGTATCTGATGAAACACATTTTTTTTCTCCGTAATTTTGCGAAGTGCGGCGTATACGGTGGTGCAGCTTATCTACATTTTTTTTTTTGAAAATTCCTGATTTTAATTTTACATTCCCAAGAGAAAAACTTGCTGGATAGGAAATTATTTTTAATGACCTCGGTTATATCGCGCTGTCGAATATATCGCGCTTTTTTCTTGTCCCCCGAAAAACGCGATATAACGAGGGGTTACTGTAAATTCAAACAAGAGAAGGTCGGTTTTTTCAGCAATCTTTTTTTACTAAGTGTTTGTGGCCACAAAATTGCTTAGTCACATTTGTATTTATTTTTTGTGGAATTGCTCTTTATATTTCATAGTTTCTGCTAATGTTTTTTTCTTAATTAAAAAGTTCAACAACAAACAAACGGGGATTGAAATTAAAATTTGAGAATTTGTGACGAAAAAAATTTGTATTGCATTTAATTCTTTATTAAAAAGCACACTGCAAAAAGAGAGAGCTTTATGTTTAAATATTTTTGAGGGTTCATTTAATATCCCCCCCCCCCCCAATAAACAGTTTCTACAAAAGTTCCCCTCCCAAATCCATAGTCTGGATCCGCCACTGTTAGCGAGCCACGTAAGTAGTAGTTTTATTGCTAGCTACTTGTAATTTTTTGAAAAATAAATTAGTTGAAAAGCCATTTACTTATATTAAAAACTGAGTATCTTTGTATGTCTGCTTCTTTCCCTTGTGCAAGCTGAACTTACTGCAACTTTCCTCACTATGTTGAAGGCGCGAAGCATCTCCATAATTCAAATGACTTTTTGATGCAGGAAACAAGTAAAGGCGTGAAACGCCTCTCAGCGAGCGCCTTGGCGGTGAGTAGTTTGTTGAAACTTTCGTCACTTCTTCAAAGGCGCAAAGCGTCCGTGCAAAGCCGGGTCATGCAGCTAGGTGTCTGGGGCATTAGCTAGCCATGTGCGTAATATGTCTTGAAATCTTATGAACATTTAATTATATAAAATAATATAGCATCAGAAAAAGGGGTGGGGGGACATTATGCATCAACATGCCGCAGGAAGCTAATCTAGCTGCTCTAACAGCTAGTGTACTTAAGTTTTGTATTTTCTAAAAATGTTCTTCTGTTCACTGAAGACTTCCAAAAAAATGCCCTATTACATTTATAATTCTTTTAGCACATCTTGTCTCATTGTGATAATACTCACTTTTCACGCAATGAAAAATTTTTGTGATGTGTTGGGCTTTAAAAAATCTCTCCTCTATATCAGTTTTCTTGATTTTTCTCTGGTTAAAGAGAAATACTGCTGAAAATTCTTGAAAATTAGTGTTGCACTGAATCTACCCAAAACATGTCAGTCAAAAGTGACCTTATAAATGATTACGTTATTTAAACCAGATGATGTCCGATAATCCATTAAATGAAATTCCTATTGAGTAAGCAGGGGCTTTAAAAATGATCTTTATCAAGTGTAACCTTTTATCAAGGTCTGACTATGCTTAAGATCATTAGAAAAAATAAATAATAATTTTTACATAAATAACTCTGCATATCAAAAAACTGACCTGCTCTCACTTTTTTAAATCTGAATTCTTCATGTAATAACTTCAATAAACTTTGACTAAGCTAAATCAATGTCTGTTCTTTTAGTCTGTGGAACACTTTTAATGCAAATATGCAATTTTCAGATTTTACATTGCATTGCCAAAAATTGTTTTTTTGTTTCAGTGTGCAAAAAAAAAAAAGGAAAATAGGGGATATAAGGGAGATAGGGAAAATAGTCAAACCTCGTAATCACATCACCCTTCGTCAGGCACCTGGAGACAAAATATGTTTAGATGCTCCCGTTCCAACTGCGCTTCTAAAGAATAAGCTATGGCTCCAGATATATTCCTGCTGGGGCATTTTTACTACAGTAGACCTTTAACTCGACAACCTCTGTACAGTGGCATACCACGGGGGAGCTAAGGTTCTTAAGCCCAGGGACGTCATTTCGAATTTTTCCAGGGGGGGGGGGGCAAAGGGTGCATACACAATGTAAAATTTACCAAAAAGTGGCAAAAACCACGCCCACCTATATGCCAATACATTGATTTCCCTAAGTCAGGGGGGGGGGGGGGCAATTGACCCCTCCTGCCCCCCTAAATGACGGGCCTGCTTAAGCCCCTCCCAGAAGCATGAAGATAAACCCCCTTGATTAAACCAAGCTGTTGGGATGAATTTTTTGAACTTGATTTTTGGAAATGTGCTGAGGGAATTTCTCCAAAAAATGACTGCAGGACTTCAAATTCCAAAAATATCTGAAGGAGAACCACTTAGCCCGTTCCAGGACACAATCCTGGGTGCACCACTGCCTCAGTAAGTCGACATTTACTTTTCCAATGGTTGGTCCAATGCTAATTTCTAGGGATGCACTGATAAGCAAATTGACCGATTACCGATTAATCGGTTGTTGATAATCAGCCGATTAATCGACTGGGCCGATTAATGATAAGAATGATTGTTTTTAATACTACAGGTTCACAATCACTGTTTTTTCTCTCTTATACAATTCCGAGTTTTGAAATAGTAAGTAATTTATTCCCGAGAGAAGATTTTTTTTCCCATTTTCTTAATTTTCACAAAATAATTTCAATATTTTATCA
Source organism: Uloborus plumipes (assembly GCA_038373865.1). NCBI lineage: Eukaryota > Metazoa > Arthropoda > Arachnida > Araneae > Uloboridae > Uloborus > Uloborus plumipes. The sequence goes on from JAXGGA010007390.1 coordinate 5,106, forward strand.
AATTTCTTAGAACCAATTTTCATATTATTGTCAATAATATTACATTAACACATTGTTAATTATAATTATTGGACATAAAAATTCAAAAGAAGGTGGAGGGGGAGGGTCTGTGGGAGGCAGTAATTTTAATTAGGAGTACTTTTAATTAAAAATTTTAATTATCAGTAGCAATTTAATTCAAGACTTTTATTCTTTGTGAAAACTAGAAGTTATCTAAAAGCACTGTGCTAAGGAGATAACTGTCACATGAAAAATGTTGCAACATTGTCTATGTGTATATTTATTCAAAGTAGGAGAATTAATTTATTAAAAACTTTATATCAACTATGAGGGTTATTATTACTGTCAATAAAATCATTCATCATAGTTTCTTAGTGAAGGTACACTTTAAAGAACAATAATTAAAAAAAAAAAAAACAGCCGATTAATCGGCCCAATTTTGCCGATTATTAATAATCGGCGAAGTGGCCGATTAATCGGTGCATCCCTACTAATTTCAATGGGTGCAAGCCTCTTTAATTTGACACAAATATACAGGAACCTCTATAAGTTGACATCCACTTGATGTTTTAGTCCACTTTTTGCTACCAATATTCTTTCACATTGACCATTTCTGAGAATTCTGCTGCTTATAGGTCAGTCCATTCATTGTGTTCCGGAAAGAGCTCTTTTTGAGAAATCCCAGTAGTGTTTGTTGTTTCTGAAACCACTCGAGTACCCGAGCCTAAGTAGACACACGTACTTGATTTAAGTAGGCAGAATATGTACGGCTTTCCGTTTTTACGAAAAGCGTTTAAGTGGAAGTCCGATTTAGCTCAACACACATGCCATAAGACTCGTTTACAGGGCAGGCAGCCAGTCACAGAGAGAAAGGACATGGACAGAGAAGGGTGAAATTACATCCATGCCTGAGTCGGGATTCGAACCCGGGGCCACCACATCATGGTCAGACTCCTCTGACCACTAGACAAGGTGGCCGGCATAATGGGATGCCGCCCACCTTTCTTTTATATTTGATGAAACATTCTACTAAATGTTTTTAAATTATGTGAGTACGCTTTGAATCTTCTTAGTGATCAATTTTTATTAAATTGCTTCAACCATCAATTTACGCTATCTTTACTGATGCAAGGGAATTGATTGCATTCTTAGAAAGGATTTCGAAAATGAAGTCTTAATAAAGCAAATTTAGGCCATCTTTGAAGATAGAGGAATTAGAGTGTGTTTGGGGGCTTTACCCTAGAAAGTTTTCAAAATTAAAACCTGGAAATTTCAATTTAAGTTTGTTAGTTTATTTTTGGGTTCAGGTTTTTTTTAAATTTAAGTCGCATTTAGGTGATTTTCAATGGTGAAATTCAGCATAGGGGATTTCAACTCCCCGCCCCCAGTCTCTGTTAGTGAAAATTGCAGTACATGAAGAAAGAATAATATACTTTTTTAAAACTTGCATCGAAATAGGATTTTTCATTTTTGGCAGTTTATACTTTTCAAAAAAAAAAAGCTTTATAAATGCATCGAGCAAAGAGAAAGATAAAAGATATTTCTAGTAAAAAATGTTTCATCTGTTGGAATATTTAAAAAAAAATTCCTCTTATGAATGCACAAATAAACCAATGAAAGAATAAATAATGAAACAATAAATAAATTAATTATTATATGACAACAAGAACTAACGTAGTGAGTGAATAAATAAATAAATGTAATGTAGATGAATTATTTAATAAATAGAAACATAAGTGATGTAATAAATAAATGAATGAATAAGTAAACAAAATCAACTATTTCCGCCCCATTCACTTTGCCTGTGAGTGCATGACGAAATATCACTTAAAATCAAAACATGCCCAATAACTAAATCAGTAAGTACACCATGAGGCAGGGGGTGGAGCAATGAAGGAAGATGTATTTTTTGCAGAAACAAAGTAGCTTTCTGCAAAAGCCCTGTGGAATTTGATGAAGTAATTTTGCAGAAGTTCTGCAAATATCTGTATATTTCTTCAAGCCAAGTAATTTTTAAGTTTCCGCAAATTACAATAATATTAAACCCGACAAAGAAGGTTGCAGTTCCGTTTTACCCAGGGAACCACGCAGAGGCGGCTGGTGCACAAAAAAAGGGGGGGGGCAAGAGAAATATAGGAGAAGGGTCGGAAGAAATGGAGGGGGGGGGGTTAGGATGCAGCACCTTTAAAATATTTTTTTTCTTTTGCTACAATTTGGCTATAATACTAGATTTGAACATTTCTGTTTCATTGACTTCTAAAAAATGCGGAATATAGCCTCAAAAGTTCATTTTCATCCATTCATTTTCATCCATTCTTGTGAAATAACATGCAAAAAGACAGATTTTTTAAAAATTTCCAGCTTTTATTTTTATGAAATTAATCAATCCACTGAGTAAAAATTATTTTTCACTCGATCATTACTTTTTTTAAGAGAAAACTGAGGTGGTAAAGCCCCTTCACTTCTGGAAGTGAGGGGGCAGTCGCCCCCCTGTACCCTGTACGAGCCGCCTTTGACTACACGAATAGTGAAATGAAAAAAGTTTAAGCAAGTAGAAATTGAAAGAGCATCTTGATGCATATTTTTTTAGCAAAAATTATTCGGGCCGCTTACCTGTGTTATCGAGATAAAAGTCTGCTGAAATTTTAAGAAAGCGCCAAATTTTGCTATACTCGGCTGCAACTTAACTTGACTAAGAAGAAATAAGCAGAGACCAAAAGCGAAGGAAGTAGTTCCTAGCGCCGTGTCCGGGGAATAAAAAAAATCTTTACAGTGAATCTATCAGGATCGCTAAAACGAAAAGTTTTCACACACAAGGGAGAAAATTACAATTTCCCAATAATTTTTTATTCAAGTTTCCTTTTCCTTTTTTTAAATGTATCTCCCGAAAATGACATAGAAAGCTCCCCATTTTCTTCCGAATTATTTAAATTTTTATCTGCTGTGAGACAGAAGAGAAAACGCACCAACACCTTCAATCCCCCCCTCCCCAAATGTAAATTTCGGTCTCTACACGCTTAATTCGTTTCATTGAAAATGAAAAATAAGTCTCCTTAATTTTCATGATTCAATAGTTTGGCAGCTATATACTATTAGGTATTTAGGGCTTCCAGTTTCTAAAAGTTTTCAGGGTAGAGTGATGAACCAAATCTTTTCCCGCTATAACGTCATCAAAAGTGGTTTGCAATTGCGTTTTTAAGATTCCAATTTCACATTTTTTCGTGCGAATCAACTACGATCCCTCCCTCATAACATCTTCCAAGATTGGGGTGAGCTCCTCACTTACAATCGCGCTTTTAAGATGTCTAGGTCAATCTCCTCCCCCATCAATAAAGAACGTCTAAAATTTGGTTCTTATGACCTCAGTTTTGATAATTTTCTGGTTGATATAGTCTGATCCGATTTCTTTTACTAGATTTTTGACCTAACGACAGCCATCGTTTGAGCTCACCCGTGGATCCAGAGAAGGTGTTAGGCGGTCATGATCTTTCTTTAAGTGACCAAAATAACCTAAAGCTGCGTTTTTGAGACTTATACAATAGTGACAATTAAGGAACGGGGCTGGTCTTAAAAATTGGCTTTATTAAAATCATATACAAATACCTTTTAGCCCACTTCAATCTATGGTGGTATGAAAAATTGCTTCTGTTGAAAGCAAAGTTACAGGTCATTTGGTGTCACCTTCTCTAGCAAGTCTACCGTTTTTGCTTTCACCTCTACTACAGACTAAAAATGAGCTCACTGCAGTGCACTATTTACTTTTGGGAACAAAAAGAAGCTGTATGGAGTGAGATCTGGTGAGTCTAAAAGATGATCGAGCACACTAATGTGTTTTCTCGCCAAGAACTGTTCCACAGAGTGAGTATTTAGCTCTCAGGATGTTAGTTTTTTTTTTTTTGATAACAGTTGTGCACAAACTTTCGTCCTGTGCAAATCTGCTTTTTTTTTTCGCATCTCTCTGTCATAGGCGGACTTACGGGGGTGCCAGGGGGTGCGCCGCACCCCCAACATTTTTGGCTGGATTTTGAAAAAAATGAAATTAAGTATGTTTCTCCAAGAAATGCAGTTGGAAAAAAAACCTTATTATTCAGTGTTGCAGTACAGAATGAGTGTATACTCCGTAATTGGGTATTTATTGGTACATCATTACAATTTCTTCTACTTTAAAACTACCATGGCAAAAATTAAAAAACAACGTGACTGTAATAACTTTACCAGTAAAATCTGTCCTGGAATCAACTGAAAACCAGCATTTTTAAGGTAAATTTTTAAAATTTTCCATAGAAGTACCCCCCCCCCCGACTTCTTGTTGTAGTGGCGCAACCAGAGGGGGCCCACAATGCTCGTGCTCCCTTCCTCCCACCCTTTCTCCAGAATGCTGGGTAGATATTTAAAAAAAAATTCTTTATTATCGAATAGAAGGTAAGAACGCGTCTAGGGAAAATGCACCAAAATACCTAATGTTGAGAAAACATCTTAATTTCGTTCAAAAATAAAAAAAATCTCTGCACCTAAATTTTTCAACAGCTTCAGATTGTTACTCAGCTAATTGTGTGCCACCCCCCTCCCTCTCGCCCTATCCTCTTGTTTTCAATTTCATTTCTGCCTGTTTTTCTTTTTATTTATTTATTTATTTTTTATTTTTTTGATTTTGTCTGAAAATAAGAAAGTCTTCGAAATGCTATTTCTCGGTAGTCCAGTACCCCGCCAAAGTTATTAATTACGGAGCATCACAAATTTCGTGTCGTGGTCTTCAATTTAGGTATTTAGCCAAATTTTCAGGGAAAATCCCTCAAATACCAAACATCTTAAAAGATTGAAAATCGCTTAAAATTTAATTTTTGAAACATCAATTTTGAAACACTGCTGTGTCCTTAACGGCACCAAATATGGTATTCAGTGGCGCACCCATGATTGCTTCCTGCTAGGGGCAATAAAGTGGCCCTCTTTGAAAAGTTTTCGAATTTGAAGTCCTAGGGGAAAAACTAGTCATTTTTGGTTAAATTAAGAAAGGGGCTGGGGGCTATCTCTTGGCAAATTTCCAAAAATTAAGTCCAAAAAATGCATTTCAAGCAGTTAGGTTTTATCAAGGGGTTTCATTTTTATTCTTCTGGGAGGGGCCTAAGTCCCTTAACTCCCCCTCGTTGGTGCGCCATTGATGATATTACATACACTCACATGTTTAAAGCTTCAATTTTGGAAAATTTTCGGACAAGCGCTACCCCAACCACCCTTTCTCCATCACTAAAAATCGTTAAAATTTTGGTTTTCTAAACTACAGTTTCGAAAAGTGTAAAGGGGAGAACTTTTTGGCACAGAAGGCTGTGGCTGACGCTTCCGTATGAAATTTGAAAATGAAAAAACTAATATTTGAAAAATTTTAAGACGGGAGAGCCTTACTACCTCTCCTCTTAACATTACTGACTATTGCTGTAAAATTTCGTTTTTTAGGACTTCTATTTCGAGATATTTCCTGGAGAGAGAACCAGAACGCCTCTCTCGTAGCATCATCAAGGTTTGTCTACAGTTGCGTTTTTGGAACTTCAACTTCGAAAAGTTGCATTTGCTCTCATTTTCAAATAAATTGATCGGGGACAGTCCTTAAGCTAAGCCCCATCCCTTAAATGAGCGTCAACAAATATCGCCAATAATCGCGTTTTTATTACTTCAATTTCTAGAATTCTATGTGGAAGTTCCTGTGAACTTTTCTTTCCCCTCACAGCACCAGAGGCCATCTAAAATTGCATTTTCAGGATTATAATATCAAAAATTTTCCTGGGGATAATCCCCAAACCTGCCTATCAAATAGAAAAAAACCAAAAAGCAGGATTCCCTAACGTGGGCCCAACCCGAAAAAAACTCAGCCGAGATTTTTGGGGGTGGCCCGCTTGAAACGACACACTATGTTGGTGAAGTGGTTTTTTTTTTTCACAATTTACTGCTTATTGAAAACATTTATTTCAGGATCAAACTAAACATTACAAATATTTCGATCAATACCAAGTCTAGAATTTGGTGTTGATCAGTTTAGTTATAACGTGTAGAGTGTTATGATACTTAGTCTCGGTCCATACGTGGTCCAGAAAAAGGCATCTTCCTTTCTAAGCAACTTATTAAGTATTAGAAATAAAACTGTGCATATGAATTTCAGTTATTTATTTATTTGAATATTTAGAGGATCAAAATAAACAGGAACTATTAAAATATAATAAAATTAATTTAAAAAAATCAATATAGCAATGCTTTTTCCCCCACCCGATTTCTGGCACTGTTGCACCCCCAGTATTTGCAGCCTAAGTCCGCCTATGCTCTCTGTCAGTGTTCGTAATCTAGCCACATCTGAACATTCAGTCATCTGTCTTTGTACACGATGTTATTATGTTTTTAATGCTGTCATCAGTTTTTGTTTTTAATGCTGCCATCAGTTTTTGTTGTTACAGGTCAACCGGAACGTTCATTATTTTTAATAACCTTTGTACCTTAAAAAAAGTTGACTACATGACATGCTAAACATTTGTTTTTACAATTCAAAACATCAGGTGAAGTTTGTAAAAATTTTATTTGGAATTTGAAAATTTATGCGCTGCTCGATCTTTAAGCTTAACATGTTCACGGTGTTTCGTCACAACAGCGCCTTACTCAAACAAGGATAAAAATAAAACTAAAATTAAACAGAGACATGAAATAACGTGTTACCAGCACCAGAAGTATAACGACCTACCACATACCATTTTCACTCCTTCACATCAAGCTTAACGGTTATAATATGCGCTATCTTGTTAATTAAATATCTTGAAACCTTCGTCCCGCCAAAAAAAAAAAAAAAAAAAAGACACTCATAACCGCTTTTCTGTCTAGGACCCCCCATCAAAATCAGAAGTTGGATCCACCCTCGTTTTCCAATTTTCTACCAATCTACCCTATACATGATTATTTACTTTTTGTTGTCAAAAAAATGAAGACAAAAATGTCTGTAACAATTTCTATGATTTTTAGCCTTACTTTCCCGTTAAAAATAAAAGTGTGGCGGCTGCATAGCCACAGTAACAAATGTTTTCAATATAATTTTACTTTGCCAGAATGGCAACAGCAAAAGGTTGTTGTGGTTTAATGGAAGAAGAATAAAACAGTTCGTTGTGTTGAAAGTTCGATAGAATGGTTGTTTTCAGTTTCTTTTTATAATTTTAAGCACGCAACATGAATTTAACAGAAATAAGTAATGACAATTAAATAGCAACGGCCTATAATTGGTGACCTCCGACGTGATCCTGAGATGGAAGATAAAGAACAAAAAAACGAAATCAAAACTTCTGATGCCACGCCTAACGAATGTTCAGTGGCGAAGGTAAGCATTAAAATACCTCCTTTTTGGACCGATCGCCCGGATATTTGGTTTTACCAGATTGAAGCCCAATTTTCTATAAACAATATTGTTAGAGAAGAAACAAAATTTAATTATTTAGTATCACAACTGGAACCTCAATATGTTGAAAATATTTGGGACATAGTGCAAAGCGAAACTGAAACTAAATATTCAGATTCCAAGCAAAGATTGCTTAGTTTATTTAAAGAAGGTGAAAATGTTCGCATTAAAAGATTGCTAACGGGAATCGAACTGGGTACTATGAAACCTAGTCAATTGTTGCAGAAAATTAAAACAGTTGCTACAACCGATTTTTCTGAAAATTTGATTAAAACCTTGTGGTTAGAAAAATTACCGGAACCTATTAAAAATATTGTAGTTGTTAGCGAAGAAAATTTAAGTAAATTAGCGGAAATGGCTGACAAAATAAGTGATATGGCACCTAAAACCGAAATTTTTGCAGCGAATAGTAAAAAAATTGTAAATGACAACATAACATTTAATGCTCAGGTTTTGGATAAAATTAAACATCTTGAAGAACAAATTTCTCAACTCAGCATTTCCCGACCATCAAGGTCAAGAGACCGTAATAGTGTGAATTATCGTTCGAATTCCCGAAGCCGATCTCGTAAACGTTTTAATCCAAAGGGGAAGTACTGCTATTATCATTTTCGGTTTGGCAATAATTGTAAACCAGAAAAGTGTACTCCACCATGCTCATGGAATACAAATGCAGACCGAAATTCGGAAAACACCATTCTGCAGTAGATACGGCGACGAATCCTGCTGCAGATACATTTGACGGTCGTCGCAAATTTCGATTATTCGTAAAGGACCGAACAACAAATTTGCGTTTCCTAGTAGATAGTGGTGCTGATTGCTCAATTATTCCAGCCACAAATAAAAACAAAGAACCATCTACTTACAAGTTGTTTGCTGCAAATGGTTCCGAAATATCGACGTATGGTACAAAACTTCTTGCTATTGATTTAGGACTGCGCCGAGAATTTCATTTTCCATTCATCATTGCAAGAGTTACTACAGGTATTTTAGGGGCTGATTTTCTACACAAATTTAAATTACTAATTGATATCAATAAAAAAAGTTTAATTGATGGAGTTACACAACTCAGTGTTCAGGGTGACGTTTGCTCCATTACTAAAGATTTTGATATTACAACCTTAAACAAATCTACAAAATTTTCTAACTTGCTTTCACAATATCCTGAATTAACTAAGCCTACTATTGTTACTACCACAATGAAAACATGATGTTAAGCATTTTATACAAACAACCGGTAAACCTGTTTCATTCTAAAGCACGGCAGCTTGATTCTCAACGTCTAGCAATAGCAAAGCGCGAGTTTCAATTTTTTGCTCGAAAACGAAATTATTCGTCCGTCAAGCTCAGAATGGTCTAGTCCATTACACCTTGTTGGTAAAAAAGATGGATCAATTCGACCTTGTGGCGATTATCGACAACTTAATGCTCGAACTATTGCAGATAGATATCCAATTCCAAGAATAGACGATTTTCAACACATTTTAAAAGACACCAAAAATATTTTCTAAAATTGATTTAATCAAAGCTTATTATCATATACCTATTAACGAAGACGATAAATGCAAAACAGCCATTATCACACCTTTTGGTCTATATGAATTTAATGTGATGAGTTTTGGTTTAAAAAATGCTCCTGCCACATTCCAAAGGTTTATGCACCAAGTATTTAGAGGTATTGATTTTGCTTTTCCTTATTTAGACGATATTCTTATTGCGTCAAAGGACGAGGAGCAACATCAAGAACATCTTCGAATAATTTTCGACAAACTCAATACTTACGGCTTACGCATTAACATCTCAAAATCTGTCTTTGGTGTACAAGAAATTGATTTCCTGGGTTACTTAATTACATCAGAGGGTTCTCGACCTCTTCCAGACAAAGTCCAAGCAATTATTAATTATAAAAAACCTGAAACTCTGCATGATCTCCGAACCTTTCTCGGTATGTTAAATTTCTATCGACGCTATTTGAAAGATGCTGCACAAAATCAAGTATTATTACACGAATATCTGAAAGGGGCTAAAAAGAAAGACAAACGAAAAATTCAATGGACAAAAGATGCTGAAATTCAATTTGAAACATGCAAGAATGATTTAATTAATACAACTCTTTTATCTTTTCCAAATCCGGAACTACCACTTGCTTTATTCACTGATGCAAGTGATACTGCAATTGGTTCTGTATTACAACAATTTTCCAACAATAGTTATAAACCAATTGGATTTTATTCAAAGAAACTTAACCCCGCACAGCAAAATTATAGTACCTATGACCGTGAACTCTTAAGTATCTATCTTTCGATTAAATATTTTAAACATTTGTTAGAGGGAAGAAAATTTACGGTATATACAGATCACAAACCCTTAACCTACGCATTTATGCAAAAGCCTGAAAAAGCTTCTCCACGCCAATGTAGACACCTCCAATATATTTCTGAATTCACTACCGACATTAAACATATTAAAGGTCAAAACAACATAGTAGCAGACACGCTGTCCAGAATCGAAGAAATTTCAATCATTAATTATGACGAAATTGCAGACGAACAAGCACGAGATGAAGAATTTACAGAATTACGCAATTCTACAAGCTTGAATTTTAAAGAATATCCACTTCCATCTGGTAAAATTTTATGGTGTGATACTTCGACCTCACACATTAGGCCCTACATACCGGAAACCTATCGATTTCAAATATTTAATCAATTTCACGGGTTATCCCATCCTGGCATCAAATCCAGTGTAAAATTAATTTCTTCCAAATTCATTTGGCCGGATATTAATAAAAACATCCGACAGTGGGCAAAATCATGCATTCCGTGCCAAAAATCAAAGATATATCGTCATACGAAATCTACTCTCGAACAATTCCCAGAACCATCAGAAAGATTTGGAGAAGTTCATATCGATTTAGTTGGCCCATTACCACCCTCCAATGGTAACATTTACTGCCTGACTTGCATAGACAGATACACAAATTGGATGGAGGTAATTCCGCTGGAAAACATCACAGCTGAAACCGTAGCCAAGGCATTCTACAGCAATTGGATAGCTAGATTTGGAATACCTTTACGTTTAATTACAGATCGTGGAAGACAATTTTTCTCTGAAGTATTTCAAATCATGTCACGAATCTGCGGCATTAAGCTTTCACATACAACAGCCTATCACCCGCAGTGTAATGGCAAAGTAGAAAGACTTCACAGGTCACTAAAATCAGCTTTGAAAGCGCATAATAACATGGCTTGGAGTGAAACATTACCAACAGTTCTGTTAGGTTTGCGCACTGCCATCCAAGATAATACTACTCATACTATAGCAGAAATGGTATATGGTGAAAATATAAAACTTCCTGGTGAATTTTTTGATGAAAATATAATTCAAACACCTTCTGGAACTTTTGTCAATAAATTGCAAAAGCATATGGAATTGATCAGACCAAGAAAAATTCAACATAAGTCTGTACCAAACATATTTGTACATTCCGATTTAAATTCAACTTCTCACGTTTTTCTTCGTATTGATAGAGTTCGGAAACAACTTGAACCTCCATATGAAGGTCCCTATCCAGTTCTCCATCGTTTTCCAAAGTATTTTACTATAAAGATGAAAAATAAGGAAATAAATGTTTCTAGAGACAGGTTAAAGCCAGCCTACTTGCTCTCTGAACATCATGATAAGGCAAACCAACGCGAGCAACAGACAACCATGTCTCCGGAATGTGAAAACACGGTTCCAACACCAGTAGTCACCGAGCACAGTTCCACCATGCCAGCTGTGACTCAGTCCAGTTCAAAAATACCTCTTAGACAATCCCGAACTGGTCGAACTATCAAACTTCCAGTCAGATTTAGAGACTGATTTTTCAATTATTATAATAATTTTTATTTTTTTCTCCCCATTGATATGTTATTTTGTAAATATGTAATAATATACTTATTGTAATTTATTTTTTTTGCAGACCAGCATTATAGTACTTTTTCTACCTTTTTTTAACGTAACGTTCGTTACTGGTAGGGGAGTAATGTGGCGGCTGCATAGCCACAATAGCAAATGTTTTCAATATAATTTTACTTTGCCAGAATGGCAACAGCAAAAGGTTGTTGTGGTTTAATGGAAGAAGAATAAAACAGTTCGTTGTGTTGAAAGTTCGATAGAATGGTTGTTTTCAGTTTCTTTTTATAATTTTAAGCACGCAACATGAATTTAACAGAAATAAGTAATGACAATTAAATAGCAACGGCCTATAAAAGAAAGACGAAATAAGTATTAAAAGTAGCTTAATGCATCTAAAAAATATCGCCAAGTCCAAAAAATATCGCCAAGTTAAAAAAATAAAAAGGTAAAATGAATATCGAAAAATTAAAAATTTGAAAGTAGGGTATTGAGATGGGGAATTTGTGTGTCGGTCGGTCTGTCTGTCGGTCTGTCCCCCTAATAACTTTTGAATGAACATTCTGATTTGGACAAACTTTTTTTCGTTGGAAAGATCTCGGAGAGTACAGCTCATTCCCATATTTGATTTTTCGATTTGAACAATTTTTGGTTCAACTTTGAACCGTTCAAACAACCTGTCCCGCGATGCTAACTTTTGAGTGAACAGTCCGATTTAAATAAACTTTTTTTTTTTGTTCGAAGGATCTCAGCAAGGTTACTTTTTTTTTTTTTTTATCGTGTGCCAGCCAGGCTGGCAATTTAGGGTGCGCTGCTTCACTTTTCCAACTGTACCTTATTTTGGTGTGAAGTCCTACTTCCACAGTACAGGCATGCCATAGGTACCCGTTTATAGGGTAGCCAACCTTTCACACAACAACACATTCATGCAAAGAAACGACAAGAACAGGAGAGAGAAAGCACATCCATGCCCAAGCCGGGACTCGAACCCGGGGCCACACCCTCAGTGGCAGACTGCTCTGACCACTAGACAAGGTGGCCGGCGCAAGGATACTTCATTACCGTATTTAAATGTTCAATTTAAACATTTTTTCGTTCAACTTTGAACCGCTCAAACAACCTGTCCCGCGATGCTAACTTTTGAGTGAACAGTAAATAATGTTTGTAAAGTACTTTTCTGAATAATCTTCTGTGAGGACTCTGATTCCGACTCCGACTCCGCAAACATGGCGGAAATGCAGGCTCAGAAAAAAAAATGACTGACTGTGCAGATGATTTTTTGTTTATTTATTCATTCTTTTTAAAATTATTTATTTATTTATTTTTTTTTTTTTTGGCAGACGATTTTTTTTTGTAACAAAAATGTTTCATTCACGAGGGCATCTTATTCTTTATTTATATTTAACAGCTGGCAACGGATTAAAAGTGAAATTCGAGATTCAAGACATTTTATCAACGGACGAGTTTTTTTTTCTTTTTTTGATAAAATGTGTTTTGATGTTGTACTTTTAATTTTTCTTTTGAAAACGATTGAGGAATTTTTCTACGGAAGAATTGTAACAGTTACATTATTTAAAAGGTGCGACAAAACTTTATTTATTCATTTATTTACTTTTTATGTGTCTATTTCATCTGATGAGAGGGGTATATTTTGCTTTTAGAAATCAGCTTTAAGTGCTAAAAAGGTATGTTTGGCATAATTTTTAGTCTCAGATAATCAAGAGAATACTGATCAGATGCTAGAAAGCCGATGTCGATGTACGGGAAAGTAGGCTCGTTTAGTTCTTGACAGAACTTCTTGTATAATTTTAATTTTCATATCAGTAATCGTATAAACTCAATTTTGAAACCGTGTTCACTGAGCAGGTGAATGCTGGATAAATAACAAAAATCCATTAAACTGTCCAAGTGTCACCGAATTCAATTTTATCTCGTGATATTACAAACTAAATTGCTTGCAAAATTCAAATACTTTACCTGTAGTAATGGAATGTCATTTGCAATGAACAAGTTTAGTTGAAATTTCAAAACGTAAAAGTCACTTTTCCAGGCAATATAATTAGTCTTTCAACACATCATACCGTAACTGTCAACGGGGCAGTTTTAGATTTAGTATAAATTAACACTGAAGGACACGGTATTAACTTTCCGTTAGGATTTGCCAAAGACAGCTTTAAAAATGAAAGCTTTTATTTTGTGCATAATTTCAGCAATTTTTGCAGTAGCTGCATCTCAATGTAAATATATTATTCCTTACTTTTATAACTAGTAGTGCATTTAATCTGTTAACAAAAAAAGCATTTTAAACTTTCAGATCTCAGAAGTAAAGATGCACAGTCAAATCCGGTATTATGTACCTTTGTTATTTTTTTTTCGTTGCATTCCAAATACCTTAAAAAATTTATATCTTCATCCCGATATACAGTACATTTATATGTACAAAAGCAGTAAATATGTGTGCTTATTGTGAAAAAATTTCGCTTTTTGACACAAATAAATAAACGCATCATTTACATTTTTATATTTTGCTAAAGCCCGTAAAAAGTTGCATTGAATGAAGTTTCTTCGAGGTATCTGTATGCTAATTAGATAGAATACTAGGAGTCATCAAAGAAATAAAAAAAAAAAATACAGCTGTGTCTCACAATGTAAAAGATAATGGAACAACGTTAAAATGAGAACGTTTTTAAAGTATTGCAGATACGTGTTTCAGGGTTACAATTAATGCCTTGATCTGAGCTTATGGATTAAAGTAACTACGTTAAACTTCATGCCAAAAAACATATACAAAAGTAATAGATTTTTCTACTGCAGCTTTGAATTAGTGGCAAGGGACTGTTTGAAAGAACTCCGGACATAACTTACACGACAATATTAAGTTCTAGAAATGTGTAATTAGACCTAATTTCACAAAAAAATATAGTTGCAGTATTCTATTTTTAGATATTAAACGTCCAATTTATGTAGTGTTTATAGGTTTTTGAAATATTATCTTTAAGTGTTAGACTATACAATTGGGACAGACAGGGAACTGTGTTTTTAAGACCTAGATAAATTTTAGGAAAAAAAAATGTTATTGCTCCAAATACAACTGGGCTACAAAGTATTAATGCTTTACTTGAATTAAGAGATATAATTACTTTATTACACTTTATTATTTTTAAAATACTCCGTTCGGACAGCCAATGACGAGCTAACAGAGAAAAGTCCTTAATTTGTTTGAAAAGGACATGTTTTTAATTCAAATAAAATAAGATTTTTGTTCTTACCTTGAAATCGCGCTCTCAATATTCATTCGAAACACTATCTGTTAAAGGGTCATTTTCAAAATTTGCTTACATTTACTGTCCGGAGGTTAAAAAGACGATTTTGAAGCATAACGTATATCTTAAATTCAATGCGAATAATTATTTTCTGCAAGAAATACCCCCAAAAAAATTCTATCACTCAACAAATTATTGAAATTTATTTATTTGTTTTTATATAAGTCTTTAAAAATGAGAATCAAGGCGAAAACGCTTGTCCATTTCCAATTTTCGCAAGTTCAACTATTTTTTTCCTATACTTAATGGTCAAAAAAAGTAAATGCGACATATTATTTTTATATATTGACTATTAGTATATGGTATTCATGATAAATATTGACAATAGTAATTTTATTTCAATAAGAAATGTATGAATATATTTTGTCCGGGAGTTCTTGTCAAGTCCGTTACCCTAAGATTATTTTAGCTAAAAAAGGTATTTATTGAAGTCAAAAGATGGTAACACGTATTCAGTTAACTTAACAAATTAGTGACGTAACTATTTTGTACCATTTTGTTTCCCTGAGTCGTGAAGTATTGCTGTGGCGTTTCGCACAAAATTTTTTCCAGGTGCGTATTTTTATTCTTTGTCAAGTCCGTTACCAAAAATTTTAGTATTAATTTTTACTTTTTCTAAACTTTTACCCCTAAATATTGTTCATTATACAACTCTAAGAAAATGCATATTGTAGTTCAATTTTTAAATTCGACAACCTAGCCATAATTTGACATTTTGGTTGAAATGTCAAGTCCGTTACTGGTCAAATCCGTTACCAAATGTCAAATTCGTTACCATAGTTTTTGATCAATATTTCAATCATAAAAAATATCGTTTTAAGCTTCAGGGCGCAAATAACTTCAAATGAAGTTGGTTCTAGGCTCTATGATATAGTTTAAAAGTGAAATTTCATATTGATTTTGTATGGTAATGGACCACAATTTTCCTTGCAACTTACAGTTTTACAACAGCATTTGAATACTTAATTATTCATCAAAGTGTACAAATAGTTACTTTTTTACACACCTACAATATGTGACTAAACATCTGTTAGTATTTCTAAAAGAAAATAGCAAGTTAAAAAAATTACTCAAAAATTTTGAAATGTAAGCATATGGTGAAAATGACCCTAATGCATTAATCTGATCGAACTAATTCCAACTGGAACTTGCTTTTTTCATATGTTAGCAAAATTTATTAAGCTACTCTACAGGTCTTTACTTCCCTCAATTATTTGCTAAATTTCTTATTTTTCATTAAAATCTCTATTTTCTCCTATTGTAACTGTTATTTTATAACATGAAAATCAATAAAATAATTATCTAAAAGAGTCAAATATAGTAGAAAGATTACCAAATCAAGAATTTTCAGGCACGCCTTTAAAAAAACATATTACTATTTTTCATTTTTCAATGATCAGTAGAGATACAGAAATAATTGCATTGAAAATGGAATTTGACGCTGGCATTTCTAACAATCATATTCTCTACTAATTCGAATTAAAATTATTAAAAAAACACTGTATTTTCTAAAACGTAATTATTGCCGGTACCTTGTAAAAGCATCGGATTAGACACCTAATTATTTCTGCATCATTTTCCCAACTTTTAGTCTCTGTGGGTCAAACCTCCCTCAAGTGAGGGGGGGGGGTTGACCCGGTTTGGACACTCTTGATAAAATAGTAATACAAAACTTAACCCCTTCCAGGCTCATTTTATTTCGGGATTACTGATCAAAAAATGTCAATTTTTTTAATGCTTATTTTCACACATACATATCTTTTTAAACATAATAGCATCATTCGCATGCAACATTTCCTAAAAATAAATGTAAAAATATCTATTTAAATAAATGAGTAATAAATGAGTATTTACCTGTAAAGTTGGCTTTCTATGTGGCAGAAATCATTATACTTTGGAGTTGGCGCCTACTCTTATCTTAAATCTACAGCTCAAAACACTGTATAGTGCTAAATAAAAGCATCCGAAACCATAAAAGGGACATGTGAAATAATTCGGGAAAGACTGGTTACGCAGTGTTAATTTTCACAGTGCCCGAGTTACACTCGGGATGAGCCAGAATGGAACATTTCGCTTGCCCGAGTCCAGCTCGGGAAAAGCCGGGAAGAGGTTAATACGTAATTTAAGTAAAAACTAATAGTGTAAAACTTTGCCAGACCTCATAATCAAATAAATAATGTCAATTTGAAAATTTTCTGACGACTGGAAAATAATAGAAAAATGTCTATGTAAAAAGTGGGTCAAACTTCCCTAGTTTCTCCTACATAATATTTTGCACTGTGTTTTCAGTTAAAACTCTATTGCTTTTATTCTTCAGATCGATGTCCTGCTGAAAAAGGTCAATATCCGACTGACTGTGTAAGATGTGTTCGAACTTGTGCTCAGTATTATGGAGAGCCATACGCTTGCGCTGCGTACTGTCAAAGTGGATGTGATTGCGGTGACAGGGATCTTTACATTAATTCTGATGGTTTGTGTTTCACTTTTTTGTGTTTAATTGTTTTTATCGTTTAACTTTTTTTCTCAACTGTTAAAACTGTAAGTAGATAATAATGTCTCACTAAGCAGTAAGTCACCACCCCTAAGCCAGGGTTAAGGCAGGAATACATACAGTATACTGCCAACTTAATTATTCCAACCGGAGACGGCCGTTTCGTCTTTTTTGTGGATTCATCAGTCTAGGATTAAGAAGTAACCGAACTGGAAGTCAGATATTCTCTTCCAGAAGCAAAGAGTGCAAAAAAAAAGAGAAAAAAACAGCAACCGGTACCTAATATAGAATTAGCATACCAACGAGAGGCCACAGCAATGGTACGATACAACTCGTAAGTTTAAGGCAGAGCTATCATTGTTGAGGCCTCTCGTTGGCATGCTAATTCTGAATAAACTATCAGTAATTTTTGGCACTTTTAACTTCTTTTCGAGGATATCTGCTTTCCAGCTCGGTTACTTCCTATTCCAGACTGATGAGTCCACAAAAAAGACCAAACTCGTCTCTGGATGGAATAACCAAGTTGGCGGTATATTGTATGAATGTACCACTTCTACGTCATTAAAACAATCACGGAACCGTTAGAAATGATATGCGTTGTTGTTGTTGTCTTGTGACAGTTGTTATAGACTGTCTATTTGGGGTGCACTGCTTCGCTTTTTAACTGTTCCGTAATTTGGTGTGAAGTCCGACTTCCACAGTACACGGAAACCATAAGGACCCGTGTATAGGTTAGGCAATCATTGACAGCACAACAACAAACTCATACGAAGAAACAATAAGGACAGAAGAGAGAAAGTACATCCCTGCCCGAGTCGGGATTCGAACCCAGGACACTGCATCCGCGGTCAGACTTTTCTGACCACTCAAAAAAACTGGCTTGCAATGATATACGTAACTTCAATAGAAGTATTGAAAGAATTTTTTTCATAATATTCAATGAATTAACTGTATTTTATCTTACATATTATATGAAGTTTTATAGTGTATATTGTTTAGAAACATTGAAAACTAGGTGGTGTTATTAAATGTTTCCAAATGCTGTGTTTGTGAGAATTAGGTACAGCTTCCCTCATTCTTTTCAACAAAATACACGTGAAGAAAACATATCGTTGATTGTGTGAACTGCTGAGTAACTTTTACATTGGAGATGCTTTACGCACACACAAATATATACTGTCTAGTCTCGATAACTCGAAGTCGCAAAGGACTAGATAAAAGCTTCGAGTTATTGGAAGTTTGAGTTATAGGACTAACAGCCTTTTCAAGAGTCTATTGATCCAACGAACACTTCGAGATAAAGGAATGTTCTATTTATTTGGCTTCGCGTTATCAAGACACGACTGTTGTATATTATATGAGAACAATACTGAAAGTCAATAAGAAGTCTGCAACTTCTAGCACACTCATATCATTACCCACACCCTTTTTACTACCTTGTACGAAGTACAGGAAGAAATGTACTCAAAAAAAAAAAAAAAAATTTACTCTTTCATTTGAATCGACCTGAGCGAATTAATGAGTTTTTTTCCGGCCCGACTGTGCAACGGACGGTCAATGAGTACTGATCCATGCTTGATTGAATTAATAAATATTCTGATTTTTAATGTTTTGCAATTGGATAATCAATTATAGTTCGCTGTAAACATGTTGAAAACATCGAAAAAGTGTAGACATATCTTGCGAAAACTTGAATTTACCACAGACAAAAATTCATTTATTTTTCTGAAATTTCAGGCTACTGTGTGTATCCAGGCCTGTGTTAAAGAAGCGACAACCAGTGATGTTTACTACCATCAGGGATGAAAATTACATGTACTTGGAAAATACCAATGTATAAGAGAAATGAAATAATAAAATGTTGCAAATTTGAAATGTCACGCCTTGATCATGAATATACATCATTTTACCAAAATAAATCTGTATGTGGGCAATTCTCTGTAAACTCGCCATTTTTCACACGAAATCTGTCCGGGCACGGTTTTTTGAAATGTTCGTATAATTATAACACTATTGCTCAGAAAATAAAACTATCACTTTGGTTTGAAAGAGGGCCAATTGAAGTTTGTGTTTTTCTGATAAATCATGATAGGGGGTCCGTCCCCCGCCTAGTATAACTAGGCAGGGGACTGTGCCATGTGACTGTGTTTTTGCTCTTTGTTGCGTAATATCTGCAAAACTATTGGAACATAATTAGTTACGAGACTACCTATAAATTGAGGCACAAATCGTGGACATAATAACTAATATGTTTTATAATTAAATTAATTGACATTAATAAAATCACTTCCCAGAGGACTGTTTTCGCAACGATCACGATGCATACTTTCAGCACAAATGTGGCTCTCAAACTAAGCAAAGTAGCGTTTCAACACCGTTCTCGGCGATTTCGGCAAATTCACACTGATTACTTTAAACTTCATACCAAAAAGAATTTGCAAAAGTTATAGATTTTTCGTATTACAGCTTTGAATTTGTTGCAGGGGACTGTTTGAAAAAACTCCGGACAGAATTTACATGACAATTTTAAGTTTTAGAAATGCGTAATTATACCTTATTTCGTAAGAAAAACATAGCTTCATTATTCTATTTTTAGATATTAATTGCCAAATTTATGTAGTGTTAATAGGTTTTTTGAAATACTATCTTTAACAGTCAGACTATGGGATTGGGACAGCCAGGGGACTGTGTTTTTGGCGCTTAGATAATTTTTAGAAAAAAAAAAATTAAATTGTTATCACTCCGAATACAATTGGGCCTCAAAGTATTAATGCTTTACTTGTATTAAGAGCTATAATTACTTTATTACATTTTATTATTTTTAAAATACTCAGTCCGGACAGCCAATTACCAGTTTACAGAGAATCGACCATGTATCGAAAATTTGCTGCAGATACGTATGTGCTCCATTTTCGTTAAAAACAATTTTTCCTATTGGTTTTTAATTTATTTCTTTTAAAGAAATTTCAAGATTTTGCAAAGGGATGGGTGAATTTAGAGATGTCCAGCATCTAAACTAAGAAATGTTCCATTTCTCGCCAGAAAAGAGGATGAAAACTAACCATATTAGCCTCAAAATTTACGTTGCACAAGTTAAATATTTTCGCACAAATGGCAACAAAAAATTGCAGTTGACTTCCTTAGCTTTCACCCGTGTAACACGCCTACCAATGCATTCCCAAACAAGATTCTCAGTCAAAAAAAAAAAAAACATTTAAACCAGAGCATGATTTTAAGAAAATTAATTAAAATGTTGGATAACATGAAACCGAGAATTATTATGAAATAATAACTGGAAAAAATTATTAATCGGTTTTAAACTATACATTACATGCAAAAGACATAAAAATATTAAAAATCATAATGTTTACCAATTTTTTCTTGCTTAAAAACACACGCACACAAATATCAGAATGAATTCATATATGGGTGATTCTACGAGCAATTAGTTTAATTTCACACTCATTATATCACTAGTCGCCGCTATTTTTATGATTGTAGTGGTAAGGGCCAGACGAAATTCCAATTTTTGGGGGGTTTATCGATACCAGGGGAAAATGCGTAGCCAGGGGAGTGACACTATTGGCGGAACTGTGGTTTGATTTTTAAAGACTTTTTCTGTACTTGCTTCTGTCATGGTTTTCACGTTTTGCTTCCGGTTGCAGAGTTAAATCCACGCGTGAACTTTAACGCACTTCCGCTTTATAGTGGAGTTGAGTCGAGTACAATCATTAGCAGGAATACGACTGAAAGCTTTAAATCCGACTGAAATTGTTGGAGATAAACCTTGCAATATTAAAGCAGAAGAAGAAATGAAACGAATGAGATTAGCTAACAATCAACATATTAGGCCAGTTCAAAATTACTTAGTGACTTGTTAAAAAAAGGCTAATAAGGGCTGTAGAAAATGCATTGGTAGTTCTTCAAATTGAACATTACGCTTGATGGCGTTTGACTCAAAGTAAGTTGATAAATTAACAAAATTGGAAACGAAATATTCTCATGAATAAAAAATAAAGTGTTAGTGAATAGCATTTTTAACGGCGTTTGTTATTTTCTCGGGTTGCTAATTCATTCATTAACGAAAGCTGATTTAACTTTTGTACTTCCACGCAACGCCAACTTGACCTAACGCAACCTAAATCGGCACCTAAATGCTTTTAAACGAAAAAGGCTAGGCTGTCGAACAGGTCGATACGAAATATATCCCAAGGGCCGGCGAAATACGAACCACTTTTTAAATTTAATGACTATTTCTGTCTGCTCATTCGCACTAAAAAGTATGAAATAAACGGTGAAAATGCGCTTTGGGTCCCTGCTTGGCGCATTTTCAAAAAGTCGCCAATTTTTGCGTAATGTCTCTCGGAGCTTTCAATTCGCGAGACAACAAGGAAAAACGCGCCAGTTGGCGACTTTTTGAAAATGTGCCAAACAGAGACCCAAAGCGCATTTTCAACGTTTACTTCATACTTTTTAGTGCGAATGAGCAGACAGAAATAGTCTTTAAATTTAAAAAGTTTTTTTTATATTTTTTGTTATTTCACTTACTTTTCGGTGCAAAATCAGAGTATGGACTCATTTCTATAAAACATGTATTCAAAAAAAAAAAAAAAAAAATATCGCGTTGTAATAAAGTAAAAAAAAAAAAATCAATCTTGGAAACACGACGTGTTGCATTCAAGTCGCACAGCAGATTCTAAATGGAAATATTTCTCGAATTATTTACATTAATTCAAATTGCCTTCACAGGGGCAATTAAGATTAAAAATGAAATTTATTATGCTTATAACACAGTTTTAATGTAGGGTTGTTCGGGTAAGTGGGTCACTGGGGTAATTGGGCCACCCCACTTAAAACTGAAATGCGCATATGGTTTTTATACTTTTTTGTACTGATCATGTCAAATTTCATCACAGTGATTGCTTTTGCATAGATTTGGGTTTTATGAAACTTTTTTTTGGATCATATAATTTATGTCAAAAAAATTTCCAAAAAAATTTTTTTTGCGAGTTCAAGCAACATTCTTCAAAGTTTTTCAATATTAGTTTTTATTATATTTTCTATATTCTTCAAGTTTTCTTGTAGAGTTTAACCTAAAGTACACATTGCAATAAGAATTTTTATGCAAAGTATTATTAATAAGTGTTTAAGGGGAGGGGTCCCACTTATCCCGTGGATTTTCTCTATTAGGGTAAGTGGGTCCCCTCACTATCGTGTAAGTGGGCCCCCTCATAATAATGATGATTTCAAAATGAAAAGCAGTTTTGATGAAGCAATTTCTATGATGAAATTAAAGATAATTATGGAGACCTAGAAGAAATTGATGGTTTAGCTACAAAAACTGCAAAAGTTGGTAATTATGTATTTGGGAAATTTGCATCACAGAAAACTATAAAGTATTATGAAGGTCTAATTTTAATGATACAAATGAAATAAAACTTTTGTATAAATCTTTAAAAACGAACTGTTCTAAAAAGGGGCCCACTTACCCTATATTTACCCTTTTGAGGAACAAAACTGAAAGGGGAGATACGCCAGAAAAGTGACAAAATTCCCACATTACCTATAAAAACATCACGCGTTCTTCTTACCAGAACTTCACGTAATCCGTGATGTCTGCACACAATAAGCATTACATTATACATACGCACATTTAGGTAACGATTAAATGTAAAAACTTATACTTACCAGGGGAAATACTACAGCGACTGGCGCAGTACGCTTTTCGGCACTTTCAACGAGAACCGATGCAATAATATTCGAATTTTTTTAAACCACTTAGCTTGCTTTTAACTTTACTCAGTATTACACTGGTTATTCGCAGTCAAAGTCATCCTTTTGCATTTTTTATGCTAAATTTCAGTCTTTGAAATTCGCCAGGTGAGGGTGACACTGTTGATATGGCACGTCAAAAAGTGTATTTTTTAAAAATATTAATAAATATTTTTTCAATGCTTATTGATGAAATATGTTTCAATGTTTATGTACGTGTATGATTATGGTAAAAAACATTATGCCAAGTTAGCAAAAATTGAACGTCGAACATGTTTGTATAAAAACTAGTATTTGGACAGGCCAGGGGAGTATACATTTATGACTATTTTCAGCTATTAATGCTAAAATAAAATAGTTGTAGTGAATTAATTGGTGGTTCATATAAAAGATAATAGTCTTTAATGCTTAAGCATACAAAAACATTAATACAATCAGTTTCACATGAAGTTTTCCATCGGCCGTCTGAATTCAAATAGCGTAGAATCACCCATATAAGTCGCACATCCTAGCTGATTTATCTTACAAAATAAATCTGGAAGTTT
Source organism: Uloborus plumipes (assembly GCA_038373865.1). NCBI lineage: Eukaryota > Metazoa > Arthropoda > Arachnida > Araneae > Uloboridae > Uloborus > Uloborus plumipes. The sequence continues at coordinate 28,557 of JAXGGA010007390.1, forward strand.
TGATTAAGTTTTTAATGGATGGAATAACAACCGAGTTGGCGGTATATTGCATGTGTGAAGTGAAGTGAAGGTATATTGCATGTGTTTCTGCCTTAGCCTTGGCTTAGGGGCGGCAACTTACTGCGTTATACCTTGAGCTCTGCCTTAAATTTACGAGTTGTACCGCACTACTGTGCGGTTTCTCGCTGGTGTTCTAATTTTACATGAGCTACCAGTTTATTGGCACTCTTTGCTTCTATAAGACGACTTCTGCCTCTAATTCGGTTACTTCCTATTCCACGCTGATGAGTTGCCAACAAGCACGAATCTGCAGTCCTTGGTTGGAATAACCGAGTTGGCGGGGCATTGCATGTGTTTCTGCCTTAGGCCTGGCTTAGGGGAGGCAAACTACTGCTTTGTACGTATTTGCTCTTAAATGAATTTGTTGCAAAGTCGCTAGGTATTTTTTTATCCTTTTTCCTCCCCTCAAACGAAATGAACACTTATAAAAACACGCCTTACAGTTTCAAATGCTCCAAAAGAGTCTGAAACAGTAATAAATAGTCAAGTAGTTATATGTACAAAAGAAGAAAAAGATGACTCCAGTTTTAGCGCCATCAGCCCGACATTTTTGTCCGAACGGTGTCCAGATAACACCGGAAGAACCCCCGGTGAACAGATAACAAAATAAAGAGCGAGAAAACGAATTTTTGTGCTTCTGTGGGTTTCAAATACTAAAAAAAAAAAAAAAAAAAAATATGATAGGATAAACCAAACATAAGATGTACTGGGATTTCAATATTTATACTTTTCAAAGACTCTCAAAAACATGTTTAGGACATTGACGACAAGACTGATTTTAACCTGGCACAAATGCCCCTCTCGCCCCTTGCAGTCCAAGCTTTTGATAGAAAAAATATATTTTAAATTATATCAATTAATAAAACTACCCCACCATGTCTAAATGCATTTGTTCACATGTGTTAAAGGTACCGTAAAGTCGGGTTACTTGGACCCTAAGGGGTTACTTGAGCCCATTACAGTAAAATGATAAAATCTAGGTTTGGTACTTATTAGTTGAAGACTTGCACGTAGTTCCTCGTTTCTCCTCTAGGTAGAAGCACTCTGCAGTCTCTAATGCTAGTACCAAACCCAGATTTTATCATTTTACTGTGGGCTCAAGTAACCTCCTTGTGGGTCCAAGTAACCCGACTTTACGGTACTTGACAATAGTCAATGTCTTGATTGTTCACTACGCTCTGTCTTTCTCTGGTATACTGATTTTTCAACGTCGACATAATATTTGAACACCAATGTAAGTAAAGCCCGGATTATACGCACTAAAAACAATTAAAATAAGCACTAAAATTTGAAGATATGCACTATTTTTTTTTACTTACACAGTGAAAAATAGCCATACGTTTAATTCCACGTCAGCAAACGTATCAGTTTTTCAGAAAACAGCTTACATAGGCTAGAAATATGATAAGTTTTTGTTTTATTTCACGAACTTAATGAAGAACGTGGTCTTTACTACCATATAATGTAGTTACACATTGAAGATTTCCAGAAAAAAATATTGAAACAATAGTATTTTCTCTATAACGGACGTATCTTGTAAGGTATGTCCGTTACGGAGCCAAAATTCCATCAACTGTTTCTGGAAATCGTTAAAATTTAACTGAATTTTAGAAAAGTACAGTCCATGTTCGTCAAAAATTTATGCACGAAGCCAGGACCTGACATACATAGTTGAAGAATCCTGCAGGATGTTCTGTGCAGCAATCAATACTTTTTTAAAAATAAAATTGCCCATATCTGACTTAAAAATGTTGTACACTCAGCGTATTTGCGTTCTCAGATGCTGCACCACTGGTGCTGAATAGCGAGATAGGAGAAGGGCAACATGGTAGAACGTGCGCCGCGAATTTCCATTTTTTATATCAAAACAAGGTTACTCACAAAGCCAGAGCTTTTGAGACAAATTGAGTAATGCTGAAACTGACGGATAGAATAAATTAATGTTATACACCAAATACATTTGAAATATATTTTTGACTCGAGATTAAGAAATTGCAAACGGGAGGATTCAAGTGAAATCGATTGAAGCAGGAAATTGGAAAAAACTAATAAATAAACCACGGTATAAATTAATCTCAAAAACGTGATTTCATAAGATGCTCTACCTGTAGTAATGGAGTGTCCTTGCATTAATTAGGTTTAAATGAACTTTCGAAACCTTAATTTCATATTTCTGAGTAAAATTGTCAGTCTTTCAACCCTGCGTTACCGTTGCTGTCACGGAACTATTTTACATTTAGTTAGGCCTGTCATTTACATGAGGGGGCAATGCTCCTTCTGTTTTTATAGATTAATGTTGTTTTATTTTGTTTTGTTTTCCGATGCAGTATGCATTGTATGCATATCCTTTGCGTTTGGAAAATTTTGAAATAACAGGCTTGTATTAATATAAATTAGCAAAGAAGTAAAAGTCATTATTTTTTCTTTAGATCTTCCTAAAGACTGCATTAATAATGGAAACTTTTATTTTGTGCAGCTATTTAGTTTCAGCTATTTTTGCGATAACTTCAGCACAATGTGAGTACATTATTTTAAATTTTTATAAATACTGTTGACATGTTTATCCTAAACCTGGATATCTCGAAAACCTCTCTATGTCGAAGTTTTTATTGCATAAAGTTGATATTTTCTTCCATGTTTATTTCAAATTTGTTTTCCCCAATCCTCTTTATATCGAATTTCTGCTACACTGTTATTTATAAATTTGATTCAGAACGATCTTTACTAACAATAAAACTTCAGATAAAGAGAATTCTTTCTAATATTAGCAGTCGCACAGAAATTCAGGTCTTGGATGGCATGAAACCCAGAGACAACTGCATATAAGGAGCAAGTTTTCTGGGAATTTCACCCACTATTAAATTGGGGAGAGGGGGGGGGGGTATCATTGTTAAATGGTGATAAAACTTTGCGTTTTATCTTAGTGTTTATGGATATATGCCGTTCTAAGGCATTTTTTCTGTTGAATGTAAAGTTTAAGCTTTGTTAAACAAATCGACGATCAATGAAAGATAATTTACTTGCATAAAGGTGAAATGTAACGTCGGGGAATTACTAGAATAATTATAAAGTACAATCCCTATCGGTGAAACAGGAAAATGCTTAACGATATAAAAGCAGAAGAGTATATTAAGTTTCTGAATCTGTTTCAATAGCCTATTTTTATACGGTCACCAAAGCTTCTATATCGGAACCTCTTTATCTCGGATTTTTCTTCTGTCCGGTGAAATTCGAGATAGACTGGTTGGACTTCACTTCACACTCTCCAGGGTCCCCCGTACCTACCACAGCTCATGGTTTAACCGGGATAGGGCCCTGAAGAGCGCTCTGTTCTTAATTTTGAACCAGAACCTAGGGTCGAGCAAACCCTAGGGCCCAGCACCCCCAGAGGTATCGTTTCACTTGGAGGACTTTGTGACCACGACATTTTTAACGCCTCCCAGCCACCATTAATCAAGGCGGTGGATCTTTGATCGGCTGGGTTTCGAACCCGGGTCCCTCCGGACACGAGTCCGATGCCTTACCGATCGGGCCACCACGGCCGACTGGTTGGACTGTAGTAATGCACAGTAAAGCAGAAAATCAAACCAGCTCAACTTTTCAGACGTGGCCCCTCCCTCTGAACACTGACGTGAGTTTAGAACCCCCCTCCACGCTTCACATTTACCATATTATACAGCCAATTCAAGTTGCAGTAATGCAATCGGAATTCAAAATTAAAACTTTTTATTAAATAAAACAATTATAGCAATTTCGAAAATTAACTAAGATAAGCTCCTACACAAAATTGTGCATTACTGCACGCAATTTTCCTTCGAACTTGAAATTGTTAAAACACATAAAATCAAAGTAGCAAAGAACTAGACACAAGTGACGTCGAGTTAATCGAAGTGAGATTGCCACGTAACTCTGGTCATTATTATAATATCCGAGGAAGGAAAGTACTATTTATTATTGTTAAATGTTGTATTTTTGGTTGTGACGGTGACAAAGCACGCTTTGGTCATTATTAGTGTCCAGTTTTATCCTTTATTTTGATTTTATGTCTATCAGTGGTTCCGGCCTGCGAACCACATCTGGTCCGCGAACCTGATCCGTGTGGTCCGTTGTTCTGTTCAAGGTTACAAATCGAAAAGCCCAATAAATGCAATGTCACAAATTTGGAGCCAAATATTCAGAAATTGGTTTCTGAAAACATGCATTCAATAAAATAAGCGTCGAGTATAGGTAACAACATTAATTGGTTTGTAATTTTATTTTCAGATAGATATTTTTCCTTTCTAAGAAGAAGAAAAAAAATGCGTTCTGGCTTACGATAATGATTTTAATATGTGGTATGGCCCTCGGGGCTCAAAAAGGTTGGGTACCACTGCAATGCTGAAGCATCAGATTCACTGAGACGCGTGGATGAAAACTGAAATGAAAATCTTTAAAAAAAGGCTGTAATATAGAAGCTATTTGATGTGACTACATCTAAATTGAATAAATTATAAATAATTTTATTATTTTTATTTTATCTTTCTGAAACTCTTTTAATCCTCTCCATAGCGAGCCTCTCTTCCCAGGTGGAAAACCCCTGCACTGAGGTTCGTTAAATAGTATTTCAAAACTTCAGATTTCAAAATTTACTGATGCACAGTAGTGGGATTTAAAAATTTTGAAATTCCTGTGCTTGCAATTAACTAAACTAGCTAACCCGTGAGAAGCATTCACAGTTGACAAAAGGTGCACAAAAACCGCTTTTTATTTATTTATTTTTTCTGAAGAAGAGTAAAGTTGTGAGTTGCTTAATTAATTTTCTCTAACAGCGATGAAAATTTTTTAAAATGATGGCTTACTTTTGAAGCATGATCAAATATTACTAAAACTTTGAACCCCCCTCCCTCCCACCGCCAAAAAAAAAACAATAATATACATAATGATGAAAAGTTGGATCACAGTTCTGCTAAAGAAAAAACCTAATAAAATAGTTGCGGCCCCAATTCGAATACATACTCTTCCCATTGAAAGCCTGACTCTCTACCTCGGGCAAGCGAAATGTTCCATTCAACTCATCCCGAGTGTAGCTCGGGCACTGTGAAAATTAACACTGCACAACCAGTCTTTCCCGAATAATTCCACACGTCCCTTTCATGGTTTCGGATGCTTTTATTTACTATTGTTGCTGCTAGATAACATATCTATACAGTGTTTTGAGCTGTATGTTTAAGATAAGCGTAGGCCAACTCCAAAGTATAATGATTTCTGCCATACTGAAAGCCAACTTTACAAGTAAATACTCATTTATTACCCATTTATTTAAATAGATATTTTTACATTTATTTTTAGGAAATGTTGCATGCGAATGATGCTATTATGTTTAAAAAGATATGCATGCATGAAAAGAAGCGTAAAAAAAAATTTACATTTTTTGATCCGCAATCCCGAAATAGAATGAGCCTGGAAGGGGTAAATTTTGGATGCTATTTTTTAAAGTAATGTGTCATTTAAAAAAATCTAGTGTGAACGCCACACTACTTTCTTTTACGTTTAAATTCCATAATACTAGATGACTTAAGCGTTAAAATACTGCCTTAGAGTGAGCAAGATAACAATTCAAACATTTATACTCCAGTTTGTCACCAATCAATGCAAAATAATGTTTTACAATGTTTCATTTTCTAAATATCGCCGATTTTACCATAATTCAGTGATTTTTTCACAAAATATCGCTGAGAGGGCCAAATTGAATCCAAATTTAAAAACATCATTTTTTCGCCAAATTTGTTGCCAATTTGGCGATATGCTGCCAAGGTGGCGGCAAACGCCGACTAAAAGCTTGGCGATATATCGCCAAGCGGTAGCGCCAAATCATATCACTTAATCTGCATTGAAATTAACATTGATTTACCCCAAAAAAGAGGTATAAGACCGCCTTGGGATTATTCAAACGCAATCACAAGGGGAGATGCACAACTCGACCCCCTCAGAGCCTACATACCAAACTAGAAGTTTCTACTGCATACAGTTTTTGAGTTATGCGACACACATACATCCGCACATACATACATATAGACGTCACCAGAAAACTCATCGTAATTTACTCGGGGATGGTCGAAATGGACTTTTCGACCGTTTGTATGTTGTTAGGTACATATGCACGTGCTGATAGGTCGAAAAAAACTACACGACATTCATTCGGGGGTGAGCAAAGTCAAAATTTAGACCGAAATTTGAGTGAAATTTTTTTCGTGATCACAATACTTCCTTTACTACGTAAAAAGAAGCAAAAATAGAACATGGGTCTACTTTTTGTTAGTTGCAGTCCCGATAGGCTTTAAAATAAGTGGTAAATCATGAAATTTGATCAAGAGTTAAGGAAGATTTGGCGTGGTAACAGAAAGCAGGCTAAAGAAATAATGTATAAGATTTTTGTGTCCCGATTGTTAAAAATACTCTCTCTGAAAAAACTTCCAGCATCAACTGATTTCAAGTTCAGTGTTCTAACTTTACGGCACTGTAGATCCCTAAAAAGTAGAATTTTTAAAAGTTGCCATTCGAAGTTAAATGTTGATGCTAATTTCAAATATGTGATAAAAACGAAGTATTGCCATTGAACACTTTAAAGTTTAAGCAAATATTAATACGAAGATGACATTTCAATTGCATTTTAATGAAACAGTGGCCGCCATTCGTATGAATCAAGCTTTTTCTAAACTGCTTTGAATGAATGGAGCAGCTGATTCAATTAACTGCTGATTCAATTTCCATATTGTAAAAGTACGTAAGGGCCATGATGACATGATTGGTAAGGCGTCGGACTCGTAACCGGAGGTTCCCGGGCTCGATCCAAGCCGATCAAAGATCTACCGTTTTCATTGATGGTGACTGGTGGGACGTTGATAATGAGATCACAAAGTCCTCCAAGTGAATCAATACATCTGGGGGTACTGGACTAGGTGTTTACTCGGCTCCTGATCTGGATAAAAAAAAACAAAGCTCTCTTCAGGGTCACGTTTAACTGGTTAAACCACGAGTTGTGGGACCCTGAAAAAAAAAAAAAAAAAAAACCCTGAGTGAAAAGGTTAAACTACGTAGAATGTGCATTATTCTGGAAACAATGATGCCGCCGTCGTTAATATTGTAACGAGTCCGTAGCACCTTCAACTTTCTTCAAATGAGCATTCCAATCTTGAGGAAGTAACTATAAATTTATTTACAAGTATTTACACTATTTACAATATGAGCAGGAAACAATTGCTAAACATCCAGCAATTAGGTAGCAAAACAGTACACTGTACTCTCAACAGTAATTCAGCACCACGTATCTAACGTGAACAGTAATTAAGCAATTACAAAAGCAAAACAACCATCCGCCCAAGCGGATGAAAACGAGTCACCAGAATCAAATCTGAAAATAACTAACTGACTTGTGTTCAAGGCCAGCTATTTATACACGGAAAGAAATTACGACAATATTCGAGAAAAACCTGGAATATTTTGTTTCATTCATAACTTTGAACAATCCATTCACAATTCTAGCGATAAGAAAAAAAACCACGCGAAAATGTCTTCACGCTTATTAAAGTTAGGGCAAGTGTAAAAACTGCAAAGTGTTTCAGGGCCGGTATACAGATGATAAAAGTGATATCTTCAGATACATTTGCAACATGTCGCCAGATAAAACCAAAACTAATGAAAATAAAGCAAGGCAGGAAAAACAACAACTATTTACAAGATTTGTAACAATATGTATCCTATGTAAATATTTTTCAAAAGCCCAAAATTGTTTCTTTCTCTGTTTTTTTACCTCAGTGACTTCCCGTAATACTTGACAATGGTTTTTCATTGAAAACTTTATTGCTTATTTTTTTTAGATCATTGCCCGCCTGAAAGAGGTCAGTTTTGGAGTGATTGTAGAAGATTTGTTCGTACTTGTGATGAGTATATTGGAGGCTCTTACGACTACGCTGGTTACTGCCGAGGTGGATGTGACTGCCAGAGTCTTAATTATTACATTCGCGGCGATGGTTTGTATTTCATTTTTTTTCCAAGATTGCTGACTGTGTGCTTCGTTTAACATGCTCAATACGGTTGAAATTGAAAATTAACAATGATGTACCATTACTACTTCATTAAAATAATTAGTGAGCCGTTTGAAGAAGTGACGGTCACGGTACGTCATTTTAAGCTGCAAAGGAGCTTTTTTCTCAATATTCTCAATAACCTTAACTATAGTCTATGTATGGGTGATTCTACAAAAATGGGCAAATTTGTGTTCCATACTGATTGCTCTTTTTGTTTTTAATTTTATAAAAACTATTTTGGGAATATTTTTATGCGTCTTTTGTTCTATATTTCTGATTATCAACAAAGTCAATAATTAATTATTATTCAGTTAAAAATAAAATATTACATTGAAATGTCATCCACATGCTCTGTCCCATAGGTGCAATTTTTACAATCAATGGAATATAGATTAAAAAAACAATAAGTGTTTTTTTCTCAAGAGTTTTTTTATTTATAAATGGGAATGTGTGCAAAATGCAAACCACAAAAAAAGCAAAATAATGTGAAAATAATATCGCTAAAAATTAGTCTAAACTTTGTCCCAGCGATTATCAGTCATCCACATGTCTGAAAAATATAGATATTTTTCTCTAAAATGCTTTATTTCAAAATCTGGCAACACATCTTAAAATGAAGCATGGAACTTTGTTATTCTTGGCTGAAGATTAATTTTGCTGTTCTGCAATTACTTTTTGATAAAAAGCAAGCTAAACTCAACTTTCAAGGCAAGTGTTTTTCATCTTTGTCATTAACATGGCCTACAGAATGCAAGTAAAATGTACATGTAAAATTTTTTTATGATGAATAGTCCTAAATCTTACATTTGTAGGTTCTTATTCGAAGTTAAGCCGAAAAATATTCAGATATGACTTGTTGAGAACATATAACTTGTGTTTTGTCATTCACGTGCCCTTTTTCTAATGTTATTCACATGCCCCAATATGAGACATGGATGAATCAAAAGCCAAACTATGGCAGTACAATGTTTAAAAATTATGTCTAACAGTTTACAGGTTAAAAAGTTTCATTTAATATACCTATTGTATTTGTGTTATTCACATACTTATTGTGTAATTCACATACCCATTGTGTCATCCACAGGTCCTTTTTATCATTCACATATGCCTCCAAAAAAATAAAACTCCAAAAATACAATAAAATACAGACATTTAAGCTCTGCTGATATTCTATTTTAATTATGCAACTTATAAAGTGCTTTGTTGATTTTTTTCAGATTTTTAATTTTTAATTATGTTTTTGAAATCTACATGTTAGAAATATTCCCGTATTTGTAGAATCACCCATATATAAAAATGGATATATGTATACATATATATTTGTATGTTCCTTATACAAATCCAGTTTTTGTCGGATTTTCATCAAACTTGGCACAGAGGTTCCTTGATACTCTAGAATTCACATACGCGGGGTTTTGAAATTTAAAAAGAATCCAAAAAGCTCAAAATTGAAATTTTTTGCCTCAAAATGCCCATTTTCTTTCAATTTTGAATAGATAAAGTAATAGAGATAAGCCTTTAAGCATACAAATTGATGAAATTTAACACATTTAAATATGAGTATTTTTCGACAAAGATTACGAATAACAATGAATTATCAATTTAAGGCTCACCTATGTCATTTTAGCATGAAATAAGTTAAAAAACCATTCTAATGGAGCTAGAATTAGCACCCAAGCAAAGCCGGGTAATAAGCTAGTATCTTATAAATGAGTCGTTTAGGATCAAAACCAGTGAAGTCCATTCTTCAAAATCCGTAGTTCCGAAATCGCAATTAAGGATTTAAAGGTGTTTTGACTTAAACCTTTACTTTATATCAGTTGCGCATCCATAATTGTTTCCTGGGAGGGGCTAAGTGGCACTCGTATAGAAAGTTTTCGAAATTGAAGTCCTAGAGAAACAAATCGTTATATTTGGTGAAATTAAGGAGGGAGTTGGAAGCTATCATTCGGCAAATTTCCAAAAATCAGATCCAAAACACGCTTTTTAATTAGTTTTGTTTTATCAAGGGAGTTCATTTTCATGATTTCTAGGAGGGGCTCAAGCCCCTTATCACCTACGTGGGCATAAGCGTTGCATAAGCTACTTCGACAGTAAAAGCGATGATGAGGACTTATTCATGTTTGATTGAATTAATAAGCGTCCCATTTTTTCATGATCTTTAATAGAAAAAGTAATCAATAATGGTTCACAGAAAAAATGTTGATTATCAGAAAAGAATGAAAACGTAACGACAATTTTTGTGATTGTGAAAATTTTAATTTGTTAAAATAATAATAATAATAATAATAATAATAATAATTTTATTTTCAGGTTTTTGCGTACCTCCAAATTTGTGCTATATGTAGCTGAACAAATGAAGTGATAACCGTTTATATTTTCCATCTTCAGGATTGAAAATAACTTGTATCTGGGAAACCTCAATGTATAAGAGATAAGAGAAAGGAGATAATAAATATTACAAATGTGAAAGTACACGCTTGTATGGCAATTACTTAATTTACATCATTTCATCAAAAATAAGTATTCGTGAATTGTAGAAGATCATTATAACTATTTAAAAAGGTTATGCCTAGTTAGCACGCAGATTCAATTCCAATTTTTATTGTAAAAGGTAAAAATAAATAAGTAAATAAAAAAATGGAATAAAATAAAAATTAAGGTGGATAAGAATAATAATTCTGTTTCTTTGGAAATAATATCATTTTAGGTAGAATGAAACTATGCAGGCTTCTCTTCTAAGAAATTTGCCATAATAGCACAGGTACGCTGATTGAGGCTAAATTTATATTAAGATTAAAAATACTAAAAATATTAGCACGTTGCTTAAGTAAAAAAAAAGTTTCGTATACTACAGAGCAAATTTTGTCTTCATTGTATGGTTGTGTATAATGTTTCATTTGTCTAGATGCAGGATTCATTTTTCTGTGGATGAGTGTGAAGAGTTGATCCGTTTTTAATCTATTTCTACTTTCATCAGAAATAATGTTGCACATTTTTGTTATTCAAAAATTTTCGTGTCAAGGTAATGTTAACTTTAATATGAATTACTTATTCTTTTTTACTTAGTAACTAAGTTTTCTCTTGAAAGAATTTGAAGCCCAAAACAGTTGTTTTGCAGCGGACTTCATTATTGTATCCCACTGCGGAAATGACAAAGCGGATGAGCTGGCAAAATGTGAATACTTTTTCAACCAGGCCTCATTTTATTTAGTCTACTACAAGTAGACAAGGAATACATCTTCGAGTTTTCTTGAAATTACTATTCTAATATTGAGAAAAATACAAGTTAACATTTATTTACAAATATGTGCAACGAGACTAATTAATTTAAAAATAACTAATTCGAAATTTAGAATTTGGCCTTCGAGATGCATTACACGAGGATACGTTCGAATTTTTGTGCCAAGTTTCAGGTCTGTAGGTGCTGTGGGGGCTTCTAGCCAGCGGTTACAAACAAACAAACACCGTTATCTTCATATATAGCGATAAAGCAGATAACAATTGCCAATTATCTATAACAATTAAGTAAATATCATGAAACACCGCACACTTAACAGAACATACACCACGTATTTAAATCCAAAATACGCGAAAACACTGAATCAAAATCGCAGTAGAATGGCTTCACATACATCAGAGCTTAAAAACAAGTTCTCCCAGTACTATTGCTAAATGTCAGACGAGACTAATCTAATTCGCATCAATGCTGCGGTTATTTATACCCGCAAAAGATGCATCTACAAATTTCCAGTACATTCTCATACTTTCCATTCCATTCAAGAATATCACAGGTATAGCCGCTGTATAGCTCATATGGAGTTTATATAGTTTTCCAATGTGAAAATAAGGATTAAATTGCGTAAGGTTGTGATTATGGCCTTTTTCACACATACTACATTTTAATGTTACTGGTTGTCTATTCGTTTAGGTTAGAGTTACAATTTACATCCTAGGTTCGAAATATCGCCAAGCTTGGCGAAATTTGGTGTCCAAAATAAGTCGCCAAAAATGATGCCAACTCGGCGATACCTCTTAAATTTCTCGTCAATAAAGCAGACGCAATGTTAAATGTTGCATTGCAAGAAAACCAATATACAGTTAAAGTTATAAGAAGTATAATAATTTTAAGTGAAAGTTAATGGAGTAAACGCCAAATTTAACAATATTACACTGGCGGAAAAAAAAAATCCCAACACCAAGAAAGACTTGTGTTGGATAAACGAAATTTGGTAGGCGTGTTTATACAACTGAAAGATGACATCGATTGAAATTTCGTGTTCCGCGCATAAGTGTGGCGCACCTGGCGTCACTCAGAACATGCAAATAAGGCTTGTTTTAAAAGCGTGTTGTGAAGCTAGTGTGTATTATTTTTCCGTGAAATTGGACGAATTGCGTTCATATTAGCCAGGAATACCTTTTAAGAAGACGAAGAAGCCATTATCAACAGCTCACCGAGTTTAAACGAGGTCGTACAATTTGGCTACGAGAAGGTGGATTTTCATTTCGCGATATTGCAGAAAAACTTGGGTGGGAATGTTTCCACCATGCATGATTATTAAAAGCTATGGTCAAGGGATGGTACTACCGCAAGAAGATCGAGTTCCGAGCTGCCACGTGGCACGACTGAGAAGGAAGATCGCCGAATCTTGCGTACGGCTGTGGTGCATCGTACTGCATCTGCGGCTGACATTCGAGCTGCAGTTGGTACCCTCGTGACCCAAGGAACGGTAAGAAACTGTTTACTTCAAGGACACATCCTAGCCAGGCAGCCTGTAGCCGGTATTCCATTGACTGCAAACCATTAAATTTTCCGACGGCAGTGGTGCCACGACAGAGCTCACTGGAGGTCGGAGTGGAGATCTGTTGTAATTTTTGATGAAAACAGATTCTGAATTAGTGCCAGTGGTGGCTGTATATTGGTCAGAAGGAGGCCAGGGGACCGCATGCATCCAAGCGGTCTACGGCCTAGACACACGGGACTCACGCCTGGAGTTATGGTCTCTGGAGCAATGTCCTACGACAGCAGGGGCATTCTTGTGGTTATCCCAAACTCACTGACTGAAAATTTGTCGTCAGTCTGTTAATTTAACCAGTAGTACAGCCCTTCATGAGTAGCATTCAAGAGCGTGTTTTCCAACCGGATAACGCTCGCCCTAACATCGCTGCTGTAACGCAATGTGCTCTACAGAGTGCTGACATGTTACCATGACCTGCAAAATCACCAGGTCTGTCTCCAATTGATAACGTATGGGATATCATGGGATGGCACCTCGCGCATCATCCACAGTCAGCAATGACGGTCCTAGTATTGACACAGCAAGTGCAACAAGCATGGAACTCCATACCACAAAGTGACATTCGGCACCCGTATGACATAATGCTTGCACGCTTGCAGGCTTGCCTTCAAAATTCTGGAGGTTACACCCTCTATTAAATTAACATAATTTCACATTTGCACAGCATTTTCTTGAGCTTAAATTAGCCAGTGATCTTGTACATTTAATCAATTAAACATGTTAACTAGACAATTGAATTACCCAAATTTTATTACTCTACGGCAATTTTTTCTTGGTGTTGGGATTTTTTTTCCGCCAGTGTATAACAAATTAAGCCCTAAAGAATATAAAAATATTACGTATTTGCGAAATTTGTATCAGTATGATAATTGAAGTCCTGCATATTGTACGATTGTGAAACATTAATTATTCATTTTCTGACGCATAATCTAAACTGATCACAAACTTGATAATAATCAATCATCTCTTTAATATTAATATCTTGCTGTAGAAATAAGTCAGTATTTGATGAGCTTTTTTTTTGCTGAAAGACAATAGGATGTAATCGGTTTGATGATGTTTAGTTTACAAGTTGGCCAGCTGTTTCCTCGTAGCATTCCCGAATGCCTTTCTCGAACTTTATCAATTTTGATCCAAATCTTTGTCACTGAATATGTAAAAGAACGACACAATAAGAATGCTGTTAACGACTATATTCCGATTACATTTTAACGCTGATTTGAAGCAAAAACCACGCATCAGACAGCTGGTGAAACTACAGCCTTGACGATTTACATTAGAACAATCAATGTAAAAAAAATAACTTCGGTTTTGAAAAGTTTCACGAGCAACACAGTTGGAAGCAGATATATAAATTTTCTTGAAGAAACTCCCTGGTTTTCCTCAAAAAGAATCGTTAGTGCTAATACCAACCAAACCATTGTACGGGATACAGAACTCGTTATTTTATTTGGTCCCTAAATTATTATTATTATTTTTTGAAATGACACAGAAAAAGTTTTCTTCGTACAAGTAATGTTGCAGCTATTGTAAGTCTGTGTACGAATATTTGAATTTAACTACGGTTTTTTTCCGCTATTTAGTTTTTAATTTTTATTTTCACAAAACTAGGTTTTTTTTTTCCTTCTCTAATATGAAAAAGCATTAAAATTGAAATTTTAATTTGGGATTATTTTACTTGAAAATACGAGACATTTTTTTTTCTTCTTCTCTGGATATGCTTCTTCTTCGTAATTTTCTCAAGTACATTACATTACGATAATTCATAATATCAATTTTGTTTTCGATTCAACTGTTCTTGAGATCCTTCAAAAGCGTTTTCCCGAGATTTTTTACCACTAACATCAAACGATTTTTAAAGTGTCAATTACCAATCTACATATTGCAATATGCGCAAAACATTTATGGTGTAAAAGATTGTGATTGATTTTTTTAGTCTAACTTAATAGAGTACAGGAAGAAGAAGAAATTTTTCTTTTAAATTATGAAATTTATTAATGTGTAGCAATTGGTTATATTGTTTATAGGTCACGACGCACCAGTTATGTAAATCAACTTGGTTGTAGTTTTATATCAAGAAGGAGCATTAAATCCAGATTTTAAATCAATAATTTGTACTTTCTCGTATTTTAAAACTTTTGTGTTGCGCTACTTCTGCTGCCAGAGCACAACATGTGTACCAAATTTCGCTCGACTTCATATACATTATATCACTAAAAGTATTGGGGTTATAAGATGTACATAAAATGGCATGGAGATAGGATCATGCGAAGAGAAGAAGCAATATTGTGTAGAGAACGTTTATAAAATCAACAACCAAAGTTTTAAATTTCATTTTACTTTCTTGTATATCTTATACATTCAAAAAAGTATTGGACTCAAGAAAAAATTTTAATTTCAACGGGTTTATGCTTTTTGAGGTGAGCTAAATCCATACTGAAAATTCGTGGGAAATGTCTGTCTGTGTGCCTGTATGTGAACGACTGGTTTTTGGTAGTTAAGTTCGCTGAAGAGTTATTTCACCAAGTCTCCAAAAGTTATTGGGACGCTTTCAAAAACTCGCATTTTTAAGAATTTCTAGAGAAAGAGACCAATCGTCTCTATAACATTTGTCCCATAAAATATAGGCTTCAGCTGACATTTTCCAATAAAAATCAAATCACTCATGCATTTAGGAGACAAAAATGAGGTGAAGAAAAGCTTGCTTAGGTCCAGCTTGGAAATTCATTTGTAAACAACATTAACAAAATGAACTTGATAATTGCTATTATTCATTTTTGTTTTTGGCAACGTTTCGTTTTTCACAACTTTCCTCAGTTGACTTTATGACTGTTTGCTAGCGATAGAAGCTGTTGTTTCCTATTACCTTAGCTTGTTCTCTATTGCTTCAGAAACTATGATAACCAGTTATTTCTGGTACAAAACTGAACTATCTCTAAATTTGAAAACATTTAAGTTATACTTAAATTGCTTGGCGGCGGAAACAACAGCGGTCAGACCCACTGTGACAACTAAACTGAAAGCGTGCACTGTTGCAGTAAGGTTCCTTCAAATACTGACGGCGTAGAAAATTCTTACAAACCTTTGACTCTTTCCAACACTTTGTGAGAGGCAATTTGAGAAAAAAGTTACTTCCGATTTACATTGAATGCAAGAATTTTGTTCCGCCCAATTTACAAAAAAAAATATCTATATCAAATTTCGGAATCAGTGTATGCTCTGTCTTCGATTTCGAAAGATATTTGAGTAGCTGTTTATGGAAAGTGCTAAAGCTATCTCATGTCAATTCAAAGATTCATATCGCCTTTTCGCTTGCACTGCTTGACATTCAGCTGCTTCAAGAACAATTTTTGATTCAGCCATTATGACATAAGCTGAAAATAGCATGCATGAATACAATAAACTGATTTTAAACTTTCAAATCTGATGGGGGACTCAGTTCTATAATAGCGCATCACTATAGGTGATTTATCTATTTCTAATCCATCATGTATTTTAGAAAATTATTACCTTGGAGTGTATCTGCCTGTGGTGGGGGGAAAAAGGCGCGGCGGTCCGCCCCTGCTCTCCGAAGTGGAGCGAAACTCGTCGCGTCCCGCAAATAACCACTTTGGTTCGCCCCTACTCTCTCAGAAGAAACCCAAGGTCCAAAAAACATGAAACAAATTGCCGTGGAGAGGGGTCCAGTCTTTGAGTGAGGAAGTTCTTGCAACACTGACTTTGCTTAGGTTTGCAATGGAAATAAAAATGTGTATCTCACCCACATTCTCATGCCGCTATTCGTAGCAATAAAGTGGAGAAGGTAAGATAATCCAAATTCCACATCCAGTGGGGAGGTAAAATCAACACCACACTCGACCGACGAAGTCATGATATAAAAGGAAAAACAGATAAACTTTAGAAACAAAATAAACACACACTATTCAGGAAAAACACATGGATTTCTTAGGGAAAACATAAACAAGTAATTTATTGAAACATGTTATAGAGGAAATACACCCATTGAAACATTAGTACTAGTTGGAAGCGTGACTTCTTGGTAAACAAAACATGGGTATCGCAGCAGTTTGGGCTTTGTATGGAGAACACTCTACAAAAGGATGACATGTTTCACATATGCATAAAAACTCAATTCATTATATACTCAGAATTAGACTACATCAAGAGAAACAAAACTTGCACTAATACTTTTTGACTTCTTCGCATTAATCGCAATAAGCCACCCCACTCTGACCAGGGTTAACATATGATTCACTGCACAAAACATTTCTCGCATGTTTGATTTGAGTGGGTGTTTAACCCTCCTCTCGGGCTAAAAATAGGAATTTGTGAGCAAAAAGGGTTCTTGTAATTCCTCGCACGGGGAACTAAAAATTGAGGAAGAAAAGGGAACGCTAGAGAATTAAAAGTTACTTCGTGTAATAGTCATCGTCAGTCGGCTCAGGAGGAACGGTGGTTTCCGCAGCCTGTTCCAGCTTCCCGCACACCGCCCGAGGTCCGGAGGGGCTCCTGCGATGGCTCTGGCTCTACGTCTTTATTCCATGGTCACACTCCTCATGGCCCTGCAGCAGGACAGACCCACGAGACAGCAGATTTTCTGTGGGCTCCTGTCACCGTCCGTTCGCCACCGTCCTGAGTCCGGAGGTCCTCCCTCCCCTCGCTGCTCAATTTTCTAGATGCACCATCTTGGAGGCTCTAATTCCGAGAGAGAGAGCCCGAGTTTTCCAACAGTTGCTTTTCGATGTGGACGACAGAGAAAAAAAACGAGGAAATCCACAAGCCACACAAAACTTCCTGGGAGACCGCGCCGAATTCCTTCCCATAAAGCCAAGTCCTTGACCTCCGCTTTCCCTATTCGCCAGCGGGCTCGCCAGCATCCACGTGCCTTAGTTTCCGTTAGAGTTCTTGCGGTTGAAAAAGTTCGTTACTTCATTTGCATTTTATTCTCTGGGAAAACTGTTGGTCATCCGCATTTTCTGTAGACGCTGCATTCCCGGGGCTCGCGCTCGCTTTCTGGGCTCTGTTTTTCGTGGGAACGATGAATGGGTGCAGTTGTAAAGGGATTTAAATGTGATACCATGTGATACATATCACATATCCCCCCTTCGACAACCCAAAAAAAATGTGCCTGGGTAGACTGTTTTCAAAAACGTATACTATTGTTCACCTTCCCACAGAGCAAGGGGTGACTTTTGTGGTTACTATAAAAATCAACACTGTTTCAACAAAAATTTACAACACATTTCAAAATTCTATTGTGACCAGTACACATAGCAATAATACTAATACAAAAATTTTGCACAATTGTGCACTCGAGAGAAAACCTGGAAGATCCTACATACACTTCTTGCATGTATCAAGTATACTTATTTTGAGAAAAACCAAAGGAATGCAAATGATACACAAAAGTAATTAATTTTGTCCTTAAACCATTCACACTTCTTCGGAGACAGTGTTAAATTAAATTCTTTAATAACTGACAAGAAGATTTTCAATTTATGTTGCATTTCTTCGAGGTTTTGTGCTGCAAGAATAAAGTCATCTTGAAAACCGAATACACCTGGTAAATTTGTTGTTTCGATGACTAAGTCAGTTAGGTGTTGAAAAATGGATGCACATGATTTAGCACCAAACATTAATCTATTGTACATGAATGATCCCCAAGGAGTAACAAATGAGAATTTGTCCCTAAAGTTTTCTGGCAAATCAATTTGATGATAAGCCGATTGAAGATCTAAGGTTGTGAAGTACTTATACTGTGACAGTGAGTTGATTAGAGTGTGAATTTTTGGAAGTGGGTAGGATGAGTGTGAAATTAAAGAATTTACAAGTCGGAGGTCAAGAGCTAATCTGTACTTCTGAATTCCTGAGGATTCTAGTCTTTTCTTTACAAGTAAGCAAGGACTTCCCCACCGAGATTGGTTTCGACTAATGATTCCTGCTTCCTGAAGCTCAGTTAATTGTCGTTTAGCTTCTGCCTGCAAGCTTTGAGGTATTGGGTATGGTAAGACTCTGATTGGAAAATTGTGTGTAAATGAAAAGTCTACAGGTACCCTATCTGTGTGTCCCAGTGAGCTTAATGAAGAAGAAAAACATTCCCAATTATTTTGCAGGATGCTCTTAATTACCCGAGATTCCTCCTCATTCAAGTGTTCTAAATTGAAATTATCTAAATTAAATTCTTTTTTTCTCAGTTCAAGAACTTCTGTGGTTGCTTTAATGTAATTTAAACATTGTTCCTTTTGGGATGTTGGTAACTCCTTTATATCAGCAATGTAAGCTAAAGTTCCAATTTTTGTGTTTTTATTTATATGCAATTGTTGGTCAGATTTGTTTCTTACATACAAATGAAATTTGTTCCTATTTTTCATGTCCTTTTGATTTCTGTTGTGTTCATCAATTTGTATGATGGAATCACTCAATTCCAAACTTTGATTCAAATCATACTTTCCCTCAAACAAGAATTGACCAGGGGCAATCTGATTATCATTTGCAAAAAGGGGTATGTACGCCTCTTCGTCAGGATTCAGTACAACTTTCAAGAAGGTGTGTACATTCACTGTTTCAAGTTCATGTGTTTGTGTGTTATCCAACCTTGTTTTGTCTTTGTTTTCAGTGTCCATTGCATCAGTTAGTAAAGGAATTTTCATTTCGTCATACAAAAGGGTGTTCTCAGAGGAGGCGATTGACATGTTGTATTTTGAAATGAAATCGTAACCAAGTACTGCCATGAAAGTTGACTCGCTATTGTACTTAATAATGTAAAAGTTGTGCTTGAAAAAGAGTTTGTTTACTTTGAATGAAAATTCGACACAAGCCTTACAATTTACAGTAGAGTTTATAGTCTCAATAGTAACGGGTCGTGATGACAAATACTTGAATTTAGTTGTTTCCCTTACTTGGTTGAAAATGTTGTCGTGTAAAATCGAGATTGAACTACCAGTGTCAAGAAGTGCGACTATGAAAATGTCATTAATTTGAATTTTGATGAATGGCATTTTCTTATAAATTTGGTTAGGCGCTTCGTTAATTAAATTAAATGAACCTGGTACAAATTCTACTGCTTCAACTGAAGGGAATGTGTTTTGTTTACCTCTGACAGGTGAGGTTTGTGTTTGTGTGGAAGATAAGGTCTGTGTTGAACAAGATTTTCCTATCTTCACTGCTTTTGTGAGTTTTTGTGCTTTGGTTTTCTCACCAACATTTTCAAGTGTGCCAGTAAAAAGTTCATGGTTTGGCACCTTGGGACTTTTTTGAATTACATTATATGACATTTGAGAACAATTTGGTACATAATGAACATTTTGGTTGACCCATTCAGCACTGTGTGTATTACCGTAAAAACTGTTTGGTTGGACACAATTGTACTGAAACTCAGGAGCAGACAAAAATGTATTTGATGTGACATTATCAGTTGGTTCAAAAGGAAGTTGAGAACTTTGAGTTCCTTGGTCATTAAATTGTTTACTTCCTACATTTGTGTTTAAAAAGTTGGAGAACTTATACTGTTCGTCACAATATCTGTTTGAATTTTCACCCGAGTTTCTTCGAAATCTGTGGTGCCCTCTAGGTGAGTTCCTACTTCGGTTGTAGTTGTACCCCTGATTGTTTGTGTTATTCTGTATCCTTTGACCACTTCCGCGTTTATGGAAATCGTGACTTCCTCTCCTATTACTGAATTTATTAGCAAAATTCTGAGCCCTAGCTCCATTCCCTGCATGTTTGTGAAACAGAAAACAGTTCCTTCTAAAATGTCCTGGTTTACCACAATAAAAGCAAATAATTTTGTTTGATCGATTTGTGTTCCTTGTGTTTTCAAATTTTTGAAATTCATCAATTTCATTATATGTTGTTGAGGTGCTACAAGACTGACCTCCTTGTCTGGTGCTGTGGCTTTTATTTACATTTGTGGTGTGTGCAACTGTTTCTCTACCTTTCTCGTACTTTGACTCTAACTCAATGATTTTTTTCTCTAGGCTCAAAATGTGTTCATTGTTATACTGTTCCGTTCTGTATGACTCTGCAGAGGCAGTGATTTTTTCAATTTCTTGTGCTCTTTTCACTGCTTGTTCAAAAGTTTCAATATTCTCTTCCAAAATTTTAATTCTGACAGTTTGTGGGATTACACTAAGGAATTTCTGGAAGAGTATTTGGTCAATTGCTTCATGATTTGTGATTTTAAAGACACTCGCAGTTATCACCCTGATTCTGTGAGCAATACTGATGATTGACTCATTTGGTTGAAAAGAAATGGAGTGAAAATCGTTCATGGTGTATGTGATGTCTGGTTTCTTAAAGAAATTTATCAGTGCATCAGTAATTACATTTACAGAGGTGGCATATCTTAGGCTAGGTGTCTCTATCATGTACCGAAAGGCAGCTCCTGTTAATTTGCTTTTAATGTACAAAATGGTTTTTTCATCTGACCATTTATTTACTCTTGCCAAATCTTTAAGTTGCTCAACAAAATATTCGACTTGATCAGGTTCTCCTGAGAATGGAGCAATTGTGAACATGAAAGGGGTTTTTGGCGAATTTGAATTATGTGTTGTACTAGCCGAAGGTGCCGCCTGTTTGTTTCTAGCCATGGCTTCAAGTGAGTGTAAAAAGTTAGAAGGGAAAAGAAACTTAAGTTCTCATAGTTTTGTATGAGGACGGCGCGACCAATGGTTCAAATATGTCATCAATTGAGGAAAAGAACACTTTTCTCTGCTCCCGATACATATATGCATTTAGTGTGTAACTAATCATGTATTGCAAAAGGTAGTAAATATTGTATTAAAACAATAATAAACACATATAATGCAATTGAACATAATTTGGTCATGCCACAAAACATATAGTGAATAATTGTCGTGTGTCAAGTAGTGTTTCAGAAATATTCAAATATTCAAAGAGTTCATTGAAATGTATGTAAACACAATATAAATTTTGCATGACCGTGCAAGAACAGCTTCACTACTAACGACTGGAATTTTTCTCTCATAATTCAAATTCAGAAACACTTTAGCAAAAACAAAACAAAGAAAAGAAAGATCTTCTTATATCTTTTTACACAAGAGAGAAAAAAAATTTATAGAAGAAAGTTACCCACATTTTCTCTTTTTTTTTTTTCAAAACACTTCACTTTATCAAAAATAAAAAGAGTGAGCATTTAAGCATACAAAAAAAACATGCCAAATTACAAAAAGGTGAAGAGAGAGGGGCCTGTGTCACGGCGCCAATCTGTGGTGGGGGGAAAAAAGGCGCGGCGGTCCGCCCCTGCTCTCCGAAGTGGAGCGAAACTCGTCGCGTCCCGCAAATAACCACTTTGGTTCGCCCCTACTCTCTCAGAAGAAACCCAAGGTCCAAAAAACATGAAACAATTTGCCGTGGAGAGGGGTCCAGTCTTTGAGTGAGGAAGTTCTTGCAACACTGACTTTGCTTAGGTTTGCAATGGAAATAAAATGTGTATCTCACCCACATTCTCATGCCGCTATTCGTAGCAATAAAGTGGAGAAGGTAAGATAATCCAAATTCCACATTCAGTGGGGAGGTAAAATCAACACCACACTCGACCGACGATGTCATGATATAAAAGGAAAAACAGATAAACTTTAGAAACAAAATAAACACACATTATTCAGGAAAAACACATGGATTTCTTAGGGAAAACATAAACAAGTAATTTATTGAAACATGTTATAGAGGAAATACACCCATTGAAACATTAGTACTAGTTGGAAGCGTGACTTCTTGGTAAACAAAACATGGGTATCGCAGCAGTTTGGGCTTTGTATGGAGAACACTCTACAAAAGGATGACATGTTTCACATATGCATAAAAACTCAATTCATTATATACTCAGAATTAGACTACATCAAGAGAAACAAAACTTGCACTAATACTTTTGACTTCTTCGCATTAATCGCAATAAGCCACCCCACTCTGACCAGGGTTAACATATGATTCACTGCACAAAACATTTCTCGCATGTTTGATTTGAGTGGGTGTTTAACCCTCCTCTCGGGCTAAAAATAGGAATTTGTGAGCAAAAAGGGTTCTTGTAATTCCTCGCACGGGGAACTAAAAATTGAGGAAGAAAAGGGAACGCTAGAGAATTAAAAGTTACTTCGTGTAATAGTCATCGTCAGTCGGCTCAGGAGGAACGGTGGTTTCCGCAGCCTGTTTCCAGCTTCCCGCACACCGCCCGAGGTCCGGAGGGGCTCCTGCGATGGCTCTGGCTCTAACGTCTTTATTCCATGGTCACACTCCTCATGGCCCTGCAGCAGGACAGACCCACGGAGACAGCAGATTTTCTGTGGGCTCCTGTCACCGTCCGTTCGCCACCGTCCTGAGTCCGGAGGTCCTCCCTCCCCTCGCTGCTCAATTTTCTAGATGCACCATCTTGGAGGCTCTAATTCCGAGAGAGAGAGCCCGAGTTTTCCAACAGTTGCTTTTCGATGTGACGACAGAGAAAAAAACGAGGAAATCCACAAGCCACACAAAACTTCCTGGAGACCGCGCCGAATTCCTTCCCATAAAAGCCAAGTCCTTGACCTCCGCTTTCCCTATTCGCCAGCGGGCTCGCCAGCATCCACGTGCCTTAGTTTCCGTTATAGAGTTCTTGCGGTTGAAAAAGTTCGTTACTTCATTGCATTTTATTCTCTGGGAAAAACTGTTGGTCATCCGCATTTTCTGTAGACGCTGCATTCCCGGGCTCGCGCTCGCTTTCTGGGCTCTGTTTTTCGTGGGAACGATGAATGGGTGCAGTTGTAAAGGGATTTAAATGTGATACCATGTGATACATATCACACTGCCTCTGTTAACAATTGTTCTAAAAACCTTTTCAGCTACCAAATGTAGAAAAATTACCCTTTCCATCTGAAGTTAATTGATACATTCAGGTCAAATCTTCACCTCCCCCCAAATTAGTTGCTACATTTGAATACCTTTGTGTTAAAAATTTAAACTGATGATACTATTATCTATTTCTGCCAAAGTTTCGGAGTCGGAGTCGAGGAGTTGGAATCGGAGCTCAAAACAACTTATTAAGAAAAATATTTTCCATACATTCTTCATCAAAATCATTTTTTAACAAAGTTAAATTGAAGGAAATCCTCAATTAAGTTCATCATCTACATTGAGCTTCAATTTCCCTGTCGGTGCTAATGTCGAGTTTTTATGAACGATTCAAAATTGATCGAAAAGGTGTTCAAATCAGAAAGTGAGAAATGGAAATAAGGTTTCCTCGTCGAGATCTTTCTAACAAAAAAAAAGTTTATTCAAATCGGAATGTTCATTCGAAAGTTATTAGTGGTGGTGGGGGGGGGGGGGGGTATAAGCAGAAACACATTTTTCCACATCTCAAAACCCTACTTTCCAATTTTTAATATTTCGGTATTTATTTTATTTTTTATCTCTTTTAGAACTTTTTTTTTTTTTTTGAACAGCGATACTTTTTAGACGCATTAAGACACTTTCATTTCATTTTCAGCTATTATCGAGTTATCAAGGGGAGATGACGTAACGTCTTAATACCGTTTTGCTAATCTATATTTTGCGTCCACATTTAGTAATCAACAAAGTTTCCTTCTACTGTTGACAAAGGACAGTCAGTTTTACTAGCAGTGTGATAGACCAAAGCTCGTAATCTGTATAAAAGACAGAGCATTCCAATTTAAGATTTGTACTAAAATTCACGCTGTTTGATGTTTGACGAAAATAGCCCTGGATGTTGAAAAATTATTTTTTCTGTAATTCCGTTTGGTTCTTCTAATGATTAAAAGCAAAATGTCGGCAAGACATCATTTGAGAAGATACAATCGTGTACGAACAGTTGCACTACCGGAATCCTGTCGAAGTGTCACCACTCTAGCTGCTGCAATGGGTGTACCAAAAAGCGTTATCTCGTGATTTAAGAAATCTGATGAAAGTGAAAATGCTTCGAGAAAGCATACCAGGTGTTGCGCGACGAAACAAGGTTCATTTCAAATCTAATGAATTGCTTACCCAATTTTTGTTGACGTCGCTTCCAAAGGTTCCGGGTGCCTTGAAATTGTATTAACTACGTGAGGTCTGAAGCAAACAGTCGAAACTCGGTTTAAACTTGAAGATTATTTATTGCAAATAAGAACTACGAACAGAATTAGTAGATGAACTTCAACATGTTAAGAAGAAACAAAATGAATATAACAAGATAACATTCTTTAGCGCGGTCAAGCTCCGCGCGCCTGGTGCAAGCTACTACATTTGAATCACGGTTGCAACTGATACTGACGCGTCGACGTCAGTCCTACGGTTTTATCGAGAGTTAATAGTGTCTTCACTTCTGCTCGTTGGGCATTTTTCACACCAGGTGTCATTGTAAGAGCATTACCCATTCAGAGGGTCGTTATGTAGCTATCGTGGCAAAAAGGAAGATAAATTTCACCTCTGGACAAAAAACCGCAATCATTGTAACCATTACCGGCACGCATGTTTCGGCCAGAACCATCTCACGATGATTAAATAAAGTTGGTTTGCCCGAACGGAAGCCCGTACGTAGATTCAGATTTCAACCAAGCCATTAGCAAGAGAGGTTACGTTAGTGTAAGGAACAGGTCTGCTGGAATCGCCAAAAGTGGTCTAGAAGGATGTTCTCGACGAATCTCGCTTCAGTGTGAAAAAGGATTCTGGCCACTAACTGTAGTGGAAAGAAAGTGGAACGTGACATGGGGGGGGGGGGGGCACAAAAATTTGTTCGTGAGCGTGTTGGGTACGGCCCAGGCGTGATGGGGGGGGGGGGGCAGTCATTATGCACAACGGCAGAACACCGTTTCACACCTTTGAACAAGGATGCGTTACATCGCAACGGTATTAAAGATTGTACTGGAACATGTTCGTCTTTCAAGGGGTGCTGTAGGTCCAGACTTTTTGTTTATGAACGATAATGCACCGCTTAACAGAAGCGAGGAGGTATCGGACGCACTGCAAAGTAAAAATAATCCCCTTTTGCTTACTTTTCCGATTTAAATTCTTTTGAACATGCCTAGCATGCTCTTGGTAGGTGTGTTTCACAAAGAATCATCCCTCCCAAAATATTGCAAGAGCTAAAAACCGCCATGAGAGAGAAGTGGGACAGTAACCCCCAACGACACCCCAATAATTTAGTGCAGAAAATAGAGAACATATGCAAAATGTGTATTAGTGTCTTTGGTAATCAGACATCACACTAAGGTACTCATGTCTGCATCATTCTGACATGAAGATAATTTTTTGTGGCTGTTTGAAAATCATTTAAAGAGGAATTTTTTTATTTTTAAGATTTTACTGCATAAATGTTGTGATATCTGTACCATTTTGCATTAAAATAAAAGCACATCCTTCCTACTAAATATGTACTTAGTTCTGTTTTGTCAATTATTGTCTATTCCTTATTATTTTAATGAACGTATCTGTCCCCATTGTCAAGCAGTGTATATATATTAGTTCTTCCTATCTATTTCATCAGATGAGAGCTTTAAATATCGTTTTTAGAAATGAACTTTAAATGCTAAAAATGTATGTTTGACATAATTTGCAATCTTAGATAACTAAGAGAATATTGATCAGATACTTGGATGTTGATGTTTGTATACCGGAAAGTAGGCTAGTTTAGTTCTGGACGGTACTGTTTGTTTTACATCAGTCTTGTCGCGATCGAAGGTATTTAAGGAAATATTTGGGTAGTACTTTGCACGTGATATACGTAAAATATTCTTTATAGAGTTTTAAGTTACACACTTTGTTGCTAGATGTCGAATATAATTATTCCAGGAAAATGTGTTCCACCTGACTTTTGCTATGCCTCTACTTAAATGTGCAATCGGGCTCTGGACGTGCAGAATCTTCTGGAATCAAAGCAACAATATGTGTGTTTTAAAGGAGGATCAATGAAATGTATTTTTTTTTGTGCATTCTTGTAATAATAGGATGTTATTAAAGTATACCAAAAACTGAGATTTGCTTTCTACGTGATCATTTTATACTAGTTTATGAGACTATGAATTGTGTCTAGAATTTAATAAAGGAATTTTTGCAGCTTTTGAAAGAGCTAGTATATACGATTTTCCTAAAAAAGTATGTGTATTTACGTGCTTGTATTTACACACAGAGGGCGTGAAAGGTTTTGAAGCCTTGATTTCAGACGTGAAATAATAACTGAGGAAAAAAATATAGAAAATATATAAAGAGCAGTTGTAATGCAGGGGTAAAAAGGTAAATTATTAGGTTTCACGAACCTCTTACCAGGGATTCAATAGTGGATGGTGCAACAGTGGAAAAAGTGAAAATATGTATCAACCAAAAAAGTATCTTGAGACACTTATTTGGCGCAAAGAAATATTTGCTCTTGTCTGACTGTTATCGAGATATAAGGTTTTACAAATATGCCGATATTTTAAGAAAAGCCCCTAATTAAAAGACTTGGCGAGAAATTGATCACGCAATTTCACCATCTGTATCCATCTAGAAATCGTGTGAAAGAAAGATGTCTTTCACTATTCACTGAAACTTGCTAAATTTGGCAGCTTTTCTTAAAATTTCTGCATAATTGAACCATTTATGCCTGACATTTTTTTTCCGAAGATATTTTGTGTACTGGTTACAAATAGTGTTTGATGCACTGGAAAAATAATTAAAATAATAATATGTAAAAAATAAGTTTTTTATTAAAAAAAGAAACATCGTACTTAAGATGGAACACTAGGCACCAGTGTGTACCTACATACTTTTTTTACTAATTTTTTTTCTGCCTACGATATAATATTTAAAAAGACATTTTATAAGAAGAAATAAAAGCAGCAATTAACATAAACTAGGAAGCTGGGAGTAATTTTTAAAAACTTGGCTTCTTGTTCTAGAGATTGTGAACGATGTAATTCTTGATACAGATCATAATGAAACGGCTACAGAATACACTTCACAGTGGTTATCTGCTGCAATCTATTAATTATGAATTGAAACAATACCAAAGTAATAATTGAACACTATTATTTGGTTGAAATGTTCATTTTTAGAAAATTCAGTCACACTTTTTGTAAAAAAAGGGACGTTTGGCATAAATGGGTTTAATGAATTTGGTTTTTAACAAAGTCGACATGAGGGGAAATAGTTAATGCATCCAGAATCATGTTTTTCAATGATTTTTCGGTTTCTACTTTTTTCCTCCATTATTATACTACCGTATAAATTTCTGATTAATAAAGAAGAGACATAATATATACGTTAATGCGTTAGAAGAAACAACAAATATGCGTAAATAAATATACTAATGTCAGAAAAATTTTTAATCATGAAGAATCATTACAATACTGTTTTCAGAATACATCGTTTGAAATTCTTTTATTTGTCAGAGTTGCTTGTCGCAGCAGCAAAAGAAGAAGAAGAAGAAGAAGAGCTTGAATCATAATCGCCATAATAATAAGCATAATCGGAGGAGCTGCACTGGCAGTCTATGGTGTAACAATATTTTTCTGGAACACACGTGCCTGCAAGGGAAAAAATAATTTTCTTGCACTTCAAAGTAATAGTACAAGAACCCATAAATGCAAGATTTACGTCATTTTACAAACGCCCAAAATTTTGCTTCGAACTCACATCACAACAGGTACTGTCTGTCCATGAAAGCCGCGCTTAGCACTCGCGAACAGTTCCATTAAAAAAAGGTAAATGGGTTGTGGGTGATAACTTTTCAAAGTTTTCAATTTCTTGCATTTGTCATATCCTTTTGACATATTCAACTAAACTATGTATTTGAAATTAGCATCGTTCCCGTTGTTTGATACGGTTCAAAATGCTTTCTATTATTCTTCCCCTTACTGTGATCTTGCCTAACACCCCTATTTTGGTAAGATCAGAGAAGACCCGAGGCATGCGTAAAAGCGCGGAAGGTTTCACCTAAGAAGGTCAGACAGTAAGGAAGGTTCGCTACTAGTTAAGCTGAGTCGCGCTGTGTTTGGTGGGAAGTAGGTTACAAAGGTAGTGAAAATTGCTGCAAAAAATAATCATAGATCCACCACATATCACGTGACCTGATGGTCGTCACTCAACTATCTCCGATTCAAATGGTACTTCAGAGATTTGCAGATATGCCTTTGAAACTAACCTTTGCAAATTTCACCTTCCAAGACACAAATCCTGAACATCTAGGATACCTCATAAAAGAAAGAAAATAAAGGAGTTCCAAAATGGTCGCCAATTGTGATTTAGCCTATACAGGGAAATTTGTTTCACAGCACTGCTCCGTCGTTTTGGAGTCCCTTTTTTTGTGGATCCTAGCGGGGCCATCGCGATTCTCTCCTATGATAATTAGGTAGGTTTTAATACTAAAAAAATAGCCTTTCTGTTTTTTGACTCAAAGCTTTCTTAGTCAAGCCCCACAAATGAATCATCTCGTCATTCCACTGTTAATATTGGATAAAGTGTGTCTAACCCTTACAATTAAATTTTCTATTTTAGGCTGCCTTTAAAACTTAAAATAATAAGTAGATACTTTCAAACATCAATAATAGTGCAATACTCCGCCAACTCGACCATTTCGATCCATGGACAGCTGTTCCGAGCTTATTATGCTCTCATCGGCATGGAATACGAAAGTAGTCGAGTTGGAGGCAAAAATCCTCTTATATAGCAAAGATTAGAATACCAGCGAGCGACCGCACTCAGTACGGAACAACTCGTAAAGTTTTTAGGCAGAGCGCAAGGGATAAAGCAGTTGGCGATGTATTGCATGTTTCTGCCTTAGCCCTTGCTTAGGGGCGATTACTCACTGCTTTATATCAATAATAGTGTTTGAAAGAAAAATCAGAATGATTTTTCTCCCTTGCAATATAACCTCACTATCTAAAAATGAGAACTATTGAGTTCTGGTTTTTCCCCACCCAATCTAAATCTAAATAAAAATTAAATGACTTTTTTTTTTAAAACCTTTCTAACACTTCTGGCGACAAAATTGCCATAATCCTTTTTTGTTTTCTAAACAAACGCACGTTTGAAGGGTAAAACTCTTTAAATATATATAATGGTTCTACTCAAGCAATAAATTTTCCCTGATTCAGCATTTGACCCTTGAGAGCAAAGGTAAGTGTTGGTTGAAATTTTGAAAAGTTGAAACGAATTTTAAACTGGTAATATAAGTATATAAATATGTAAAAGCATTCAACAAGGGTGATCAAATATTTTTTGGATTAAAATTTGAACTTTAAGTTAAAGTCTTATTTTTTAACAATTTCATGTATTAAAATTTCTCAGCTCTATAGGCAAATTGTAATATCGTCCAACTTGCATTACCAAAGCAAGAGGTTATTATGGTAAGAGAGAGGGATGGAGGTGAAAAAGAAAATAGCGTAAGAATGATAAATTTCTAAATTTATCATTTTATGTTGAAAATTTTAATTTCATTTTACTGAAAATTTGAAAAATTCAATTTTTCCGGAGTGGAAATAAACCTCCTCGGAAAAAAACGTTTCCAAAAGTTTCCGGTTTTTTTCCGACCATTTTCATCTTTAATCTTAACTAAATTACTTTCTAAAATGTTTGAAAAAACTTACGAACCTTTTCTGAAACAGAAAATTATTTGATTTAAAATCCAAATAATAAGACATTATGCAAATAAAACAAAAAGTAAACACACCTGCATACTTGAAGTTAAAAAAACATTGAATTTAATTTGCCGATTAATCATGAATTTGGTTATCTTTGGCTATTTTTCCAACGAAGTTTCATTGCATTTTCTACATTGAAATATATTATTTAGATGTTTTGTACAGCAGATGGGTCGATTTTCTCTCCATGTTAACATTGGCGGCCAGTGACGATGCTAGTGGTCAGTTTCTTCTCATGATCGGCAAGGTGCATCAGCAATTTGAATTTTTGTTAACATTGGCGGCCAGTGACGATGCTAGTAGTCATTTTCTTCTCATAATCGGCAAGATGCATCAGCAATTTGAATTTTTGTTAACATTGGCGACCAGTGACTATGCTAGTGGTCATTTTCTTCTCATAATCGGCAAGATGCATCAGCAGTTTGAATTTTTGTTCAAAAAAAAAAACTAGGTCACCAGTTTGGCCACCAACATAACTTCTTATAGTCGCAAAAAAATAATTTTTAGTCGCTACTGGCGAGTGGCGACCGCTAGTCTCGACCTTTACGAGCTGGCTCAGTTCAGGTGTCAGTTATTTGTGTCGTACTTTGAGGTGGGGACTATCGAAAATGGAGTAAGATATATATAATCTGCTAGTTTGTGTGCTAGTTTGTTGTTGGAACAACAAATGACTAATTCAAGGAAGTGAAGACAAGGAAAATGTCGAAATGCCCTATTTTAGGAAGGTTTTTTTGCACCTACTAAATGCTATTTATCAGACTCAATCTCAAAAGTGTGTCAGGGGCATGTTTAAAAACTTCTATTTCTTCTGTTTCTGACCTAAGGATTTGACAAGTGATAAAGTTTTATCATAAAAAAAATATGGAGATTCATTATGGCATGAAATTCTAATAAATGGACGGAAACCTTAAAAAAAAAAAAAAAAAAAAAAAAAAAACATTCAAAGCTGAATTTTCGTTCATGGTTTCATGAAGTAGGTTTTATATATTGAGTTATATTCCTGCAAACACAAATCTTTTTTTTTTTAAGTGACATTCATTTCCACTTGTCCAACATCACTTTTACTACTACAACTACACTCTAAGGACACCCGTACCAATCATAATATGTAGTTTAACTAGTTCTATAGGATCGTGGTGACATAGCTGTTTTTATGATTCGGACAAAGACCCGAACAACCCCTGATCTACCCCCCCCCCCCCAAGTTAACAACTTGGAATGCTAATATGTGGAATTTGTGAATGCGAAAGATTTAGAGTGCACCCGTCACCATTAGCGTATACAGAGGATTTTCAACCCGACAGGCCTCGAAACAGCAACTTCTCAGTTACGAGTCCAACGCCTTGCCCATCATACAACCAAGAACAAAATAAAAAATTCTTACAAAATAGTACATAGTACATTATCGAAAATTTTCAACTTAAAAAGATCGTATGGCTTCTTATAATTGAATCGGTGAGTGCATAAATGACGTCAGTCCAGAACTTCAAATTGTTCAGGAGAGAGAAAAAACGTCTTAATTTTAGCATTGTTTCTACGGTCAACGTTTAAATGACAGGCATCGTATCTTTCGAATTAGTAACCTGACTGTCCTGATTTTTGATCTCAACACGTATCTTGCTTCCCACAGCTTGTTTCTACAAAAAACGAATTTTCGAATTTTTGTGACTGATGTTGTTTTTGCACTCGCCGATTCAATTGCAAGCAAGACAGACTATATAGGATATCAAGTTTTAAATAATATCGTTATCAAGTTTCAGTATGCATTAAAGTTGAGGAGTATTATAAAATAAAAATGCAGAAAAATAAATGAGCGAATAAATAAATAAATTTACTAATTAACAAATTAATTAATCAATAAATAAATTCATGTAAAAAACTAACCAAATAAATAAATTAAATAAATTAAAACGAAGTTAAAAAAATACTGATAAGAGTACAAACCATCAGATCTCATGTATTGGTCGTCCTGGATGCAGTCACATCCTGGAATGCAGGATTGTGCACAGGCAATGCCTCCATAATAGTGGGCGTCGCACGTTTTATAGCATCTAACGCAGGTGGAATAGGTCTGCCCCTTGTTGTAATCACAGTTGTATGATGGTGGTGGATTGACTATGCAAGAAAAGAGAAAGCTCAAAATCTAATACAGTACACTAAATCAATTCAAGTTTATCAAACATTTTGTGACACAAGTTATTGATTTTTTAGTGTATTTGAGCCGTGTTATCTTAGTGCGTCTTCAAAGGTTTTCGTAAATTTGCTCTAAAAATTTCAAAATGACATAGTGCTGCCTTCATCTGGTAAGGTTATGAGATAAGTGCATGTAAAATACCGAAAGCCCGTTTATGACATTCATAGACTGCACTCGTCAGTCTGGTGTGATGAATAACTGAGCTGAATGCAAATTTTCTATCACACACACACACATATTGAAACTGAGATTACCTTCAAACTGGCAGCTAAAGTTTTGTAAGAATCTACAACAATGGTGTGGTAATAACAGTAAAAGCAAAGATGGAGAAAAAATTGTCATTTTGTACCTTCAATAAATAAATAAATAAATAAATAAATTAATAAGTGAAATATTTTCAAATCAAAAAAAAAAAAAAAAAAAAAAAAAAACCGTGGGACAAAGGAAAAAATAAAGTATTTTTGTGAGAAAATATTTTCTACTTGATCATTAACGATGCTTTACATCCAATTATGTGTGAATAGACGAAAAAATGAATTAATAATGAAGCAGTGAACGAATAGATAAATAAATGAATTAATGAATTAATTAATGTAAGAAAAAATGAGTAAATAAAATAGTGAATAATTATTTTCTTATAAATAATTAAA
Organism: Uloborus plumipes; assembly: GCA_038373865.1. Classification (NCBI taxonomy): domain Eukaryota; kingdom Metazoa; phylum Arthropoda; class Arachnida; order Araneae; family Uloboridae; genus Uloborus; species Uloborus plumipes. The sequence continues at coordinate 61,929 of JAXGGA010007390.1, forward strand.
GGCATGAATAAATAAGTAAAGTAACAAGTAAAGGAATGTAAATGAAACAATAAATGAATGAAAACTATTTCACTTCGTCCCATCCACTTTGCCTCGCGTGCACTTGACGAACTGCATTGATCATTTGAAATTAAAACATGGACATATTATGAACTAAATAAGTACTGCAGTGAATATCAGTAGCTCTCACTGAATACTTAAAATAGTAATAAAACTTTTTTTAAAGAACTTTATCATTTTATAATAACAAAAAATATTTTTGATAAACCACAAAATATTACAATGCGTGTATCAAAATTTCAAAATGAGTAGCATTTTTTTCGCTTTGAAATTTAGAGCTATTTCACTGAAATCAGCAATATGCTAAGGAACTTTGTTAAAACATTGCTATATAGGTGGTGCTGCAGACTGAAAATATTTTACGATTTCACTTTCATTCTCCTACGTATTTAAATTTAAATTGTTGTTTTTTTCATCAACGACTTATTGAAAGCGAGGAACAACAACATGGGTTCATATATATCTCAAAGGAAAACTGTAGTTAAAAAAAATAATGATTATATTTGGTGAATGCATTAGAAACAATCAATATTCCTTTTAACATTGCGCTGTGAAAACGGATTGTTAACTTTTGTATGTATTCACGGAAATTTGGACCAAAATTTTGCTGAAGAAAATAAGTGCTTTAAGCAGTTTATTTCGGCTCAGTTTAATTAGAGCTCACGATATTCGCATTCGACGTTCTAACCAGCTGAGATGTTAGGAATTCAGTTTGAGATGCTATGCGTACAAAAAAGGAGATTAAATCATTTTTTTTCAACAGTGAAGTGTCTCTTTATTTTTTACCGCAAGTGATAAAGAAAAACTTTGAAATGAGGCCTTCCTTATGCCTTTCTTTTGGACTTTAATAAAGTATTGATGGATTTACGGTGCTTTCTCTCACTTAAAAAAAAAGGAGAAATAATACTTATGATTAACCTTTTAACTGTCATGCCCGAGATAATCTCGGGCACAGCACTGGTGTTCGAAAATGTCACGCCCGAGTATTACTCGGGGGGTAATTTTTTTTTGAGTGCATCGTATTGTTATACCCGAATATATATCAGGGGA